>PQXJ01000292.1:0-47176 GCA_004786225.1 Botryotinia narcissicola | reverse complement strand
CCTCTTTCGCTTTCTCCGAGTCTCCACAATTTTTCTTTCCCTCCCGAAGATTTACCGATTCCCAAGTTCCTCTCATCCCCCCCCTCCTAGAAACCCCAAAAGCAAAAACCATAACCAAGATAAAAAAGATAAAATAAAAAAGCCATGGAAACCGTCGGCGCTCTCCTCATCGCCTTCTGCGTTCTCGGCATCGTCGGTCTGGGAATTGGTATCGTGGGGTATTTCCATACAGGTCGTCGATGATTTTGGGAGTTCTATTTTTTTCTGGAATGTGTGCTATAGGTCTCGCTTGGGGGTGCGATTTATGTTGATGTATTGTGTGTTGGATAGGGGTTGTGGAGTGATGCGATGGTATGGGATGAGATGAGATGAGATGAGATGTTGGCGAGGATTTGTTTCTTCTTTACCTTTTCTGAGAAGATTGGGAAGAGAAGATATACTGGGAATCTTGTATAAGATGACGCAAGGCGGGAGGCGATGTATACACTCGGCGTTGAGTAGAAGGGAGCGCATTAAGGAGCCTAAGGGAGGAAATGAAGGGAAGAAGGTAAGAAGGAAACAAAACGCAACGCAGGAAAGAAAGCCCATGCAAAGCAAGGAAAGAAAGAAACCAAAACGAACGCCCAAATTCAGCAAAGAGACTCCATGCAATGCTATGCAATACAAGACAAACAACACAACCAAACCAAACCAACCCAAATTTCTTGCCAACAAATCTCCCACCATCTCCATCCTCATCGCAAAAGAAGCCCGCCTCCACCCATCCCAAAACACACCACCTAGGCAAAAGTTACAAACAGATTGATATGCAAAATATAATATCATCGACACAACATTAACATCAACCTCCTCACGCATACTAGAGTCAAAAGATCATTCATCCATCCATCCATCCATCCATCCATATCACTACTACCTAGATACCTAGAAACCTAGATACCCAACTCAGAAAGTTGCATTAATGATTTTGGAGATAAGGTGTAGGATCTTCGTTTGATTTTCGATTTCGATCGGCCTTGAAAGCTGCGGGGTGGATATAAGAATGAAATAACGAAAGAACAAACGAAAGAAGGAATGAGAGAAGGAAAAGAGAATGAAAAACACATTCGCCGCGAGGATATAAGAAGACAAGCTAGCTAGCTAGCTACCATACCAGTCTTACACTTGAGACTACGGTGACCTGTAGATACAGATCCTATCTCACATCACATTACATCAATCATGGGAGAGGGATAGAGAGAAATGGGATGGAAATTAATTTTCAATTTTGCGATTGATGATCTAATGTAATCATGTAAAGTGTGAATCAAAGATTCTTCCACACAATGCATCTATCTCTATTTGCCATGTCTGTCTATGAACCATGCACAAAAACGCCCATGGTACTCCCCCAAATATGTACAGAGTAGAGTGATATCTTCTTTTCTTTTCGCATTCCTCTAAGAACGCCATTCCCCGTAAACTCAAAACCCAACCTAATCACAAAATCACATCCTCAATCTACCCCCTAAATAACCTCTTCCCTCTCCCATCCCAAAGGCTTCAGACTCTCGATCCCCTTTCCGGGTTTCTCTGCTCTCTCCTTCCCATACACACTCACAAACGGATTCGGATCCTCATCCTGCTTCAAGTTTCCCAACGTGTGATTAACTTCCCTATGCTTCGCCTCATCCGCTCGAATATAATACAGTAAGTCTCTCATACTTCGATTGCCCTCCGGCATACCCCAATACTCGACCGCCAAATCCGGGGCTTTGAAATTTGGATCCGCCCACTTTGGAAGATGGCCATTTTCGAGATCTTGGATGGAGAGGGTATAGGTGAGGACTTCTTCTTCTTCGAGATAGCCGACGAAGCGATGACAGGTGCGAGGGGAAAAGAGGTAGCAGAGGAAGAAGGAATTGAAGAAGACGCCTTGGGCGCCAAGAATCATGGTGCGCATGAAGATGCCGGGCTCGTACATCTTAAGAAAGGTAAGAAGGTGCATGCGTTCGTTGTATGCTAAAATTGAAACATTAGTCATTGATTTCTGAAAAATATAAAAATTCATATAAAGACAGGGGAAACAAACCTTCTTCAAGCAACGTTTCAATCCAACCATTATCTCTCTTCAACCCCCTCAGACTCCTCAAATGTCTCAACATACCCGCCACCATTCCGGGCACTCCTGCCACCGATTCCAAAAACACATAACGAATCAGCCACTTCCGCTCGCTCATCTGATATGGTTTTGTAGCCGTAAGTGCATTACTATCGGATGCTTTCTTGGGTTTTTCAACATTATGTTTATATCCCGTTGCAAAATCCGTACACCATCTCAGGAAACGGACCATTCCCAATGCAACACGATCGGAGAAATCTCGAGGTTTGCGATGTGCAAAGTAGACCTTACTGCGCATTTGTTCGGCGGTATAGCTATTTTGATATTAGTATTCTGCTTTCGACCAGAAAACTCAAAGCCATGTTGGAAAGACATTCGGTGGATGGGGCCAGGCAGGTTCCGTTCTCTTAATTTGTCCATGTTCAGGTTCTGGAAAGAGATCTCTTCCCTTTACTTGGATTTTCGAAGCAGATGTGAATGCTCTTCTTGATGGTACATGTGCAGTACATGCGTTCGACAACCCATATGATTGAGCAAAGAAAGCTACAGCTTTTGATAGCTGAGCTGCTGATTGATTTGAGAGGGGTCTTGTAGATACCCTTGATACATACATTGTAGTCATCAAGTATGTAATTGAAGTATGACTAAGTTGATTCAATGTGATGTGATACCAGTAAAAGGTATTAAAGTATAGGTAGAAAGAAGTAAACAAGTATTTGAATGTTTGAATATATGAAAGTACTACTTATGAATTGCCACAAAGCAGGACGAAGGGCTACTTTTTATTTCACTCGAAAAGAAAAAAGATGTGTATAGCAACAAGTGTATCAAGGATAAGCGGCTAGACAAGCGGACATAGCAAAGAAGAAGATACGGAACGGCGGTGGAAGGCTCATACCTGTTTCACCACAAATCTTCGAGTTGCAGCGAAGAAGATTCGGAAGACCTGAAATTTCTCTTTGTATGACACTTGACCCAAGGATTTCCGTGGTCGGTGTTGGGTGCACATACTATCAGAGAATGATAAGAAAACAAACAAACGCCAGAACGGGACTAATCAGCTCCTTCTTATTCTATTTTGTTATAATCTAATATGAGCCAAGCTTCAAATAATCGCCGAGAGTAGCAAATTCATCGGAATGCGATATTCAATTCGATCTTTCTAATTGGTTGAAAACGAAAACAAGGGATTTGAATGGGGTTTGAATGGGATTTGAATCATTTGATATGCGCCCCACAAAACTCAGTCTTGTGGATCATCTGATCACATGATGTCAGTATACGCTCGATACGAATACTTTAGGATTTTGTCGTCGCGGTTTTTTCCGATCGTAGGGGCGTTAGACCCGAATGGTTTTTTTTTGTCATCAAAGGGTCATAGGAAAGAAATTTTCAAGACATAGCTCAAAGTCAAGATAAAATTGGAGACTATAATGATTATGAGTACATTATTGTCAAGTTTTATCTTGGGTATGAGTTGCAATACAATCTTGTCCTAATTTTCTCGATTCTTCTCCTAAATCTGTTGATGTGCTGATAATGTATTGTCTTAATGAAAAAATCAAGACACATAGGTAGATTGCCTCCAAGATACTCATGTTGATATCGCTCCGGCTATTCTTCATGAAATGTAATACAATAATCAGTCTCCATCTTTTCAGTATTGAGGGTTTGGTCGCCAAAATCTTTGCATTAAAATAGTCTCCGTAGCATTCCCGTTCTGACCTTCATCTTTTTCCCTTTATGAAGAAAACGAAGGTCGGACCAATTGATCACCATGATACTCAATTTCATATTGTGGTTGTAAATCTTGCCGATTCTCCATCCAAGATTCCTGAAAGAAATGATTGTCGCTATCCCAAGGGTTGTATTCTGTCCTTCGAACATCTTGAAATTGGTAATCATTGGTTCGGAAATCGAGATCGTAGCGAAGCCCGGCCATCTCGTGTCTTGATATTGACTCCTGATACGTATTTGCTTCTTGAGGCCCAAGCTCACAGAGATCGCCCATCTCAAGGACGTCTTCCACGCCGTAAGACATTCCCTGTTCCGTTTCTAACTCATCCCAGTTTTCTTCATAACCTTCCATGCCGGAGTGAGGTACTTGCACTTCGTAGGATCCATATTCTTCAAGGTTTTCATTTGAAATATCGTTCGCAATCTGGTCTTCCCCCTGCTCCAATTCCATTTGATGAACATAAAGTGACGGAACTCGGATAAGGGGTGAACGCGGGGTAGATGGAATATGTTGCCTTGACAGATCACGATAACTTTCGTGTTCTCTCCCGTGCAGAGGCTGAGTTGAGGGTTGAAAATGATTCCTGCTTGAGTTGATGTGTGAAGTTGTCTTTAAAGGTGCAAATGCTCTGCCATTCACATTTGCCATTTTTACCGCGGGAGACTGCTTCCCCTCTTCATCCGCCATTTCAGTCTGGGAAAGCGGCTTTCTGCTGATAAAACTGGTCATTTCTCCTAATCCACCAGATCGGCTCTGTTTGTCATGCTGGAATTGGGTATTTGTCTGCAGAAACATCTCTTCGGATACTCGTGGCTCAACTACGACATTCTCTGGTCGCTCACTGTCATTCGTAGGGGATTTGTTCCTGCTCATATCTCTTTTCTCGCTTAATGGCTGAACAGGAGCGGATTCTGTTCGCTGTATTTCTTTTCCAGAGATACTAGACAATGACGAGTGGGAATTTTCTCGACTTTCTTGGCTAGCTTTCCGGATTACTGGGAGGGTGGTTGATGGGCGTTTAATTTTAGCGTTACGTGCCATTTGTTGTCGAGTGAGTGGTGTTGTTGCAAGTGCAGCCGTTGGCTTCGCATGATGTTCTGGTGATTTGGAAGGTGGTCCAGATTCTTTCCCCCGGTTCCAGCCACGATTCGGATCATAGTACTCAATAACAGTTCTACGGAGTCTCTTGTCGCGAGCCTCCACCGCAACTGGATTGCTTTCTTTCAGAAATGGTTCCTCGGTTTTCTTTTGCATGTGCGATGGAATTTGAGGCAAACAGTCGAGTTGCTGGAAATGTGGAGGCCGGTCAGTCTCATGGGAATTGATGGCAGAATCTGTGCCTAGGCTAGAAAACTCTCTGCTCGTCTCGACTAGACTGCCTATAGTAGATATGATGTCTTTCCCTCCTGGCCCATGCAATCCCTCATTCATAGGCTCTTGAATATTCGACTTCCATCGACTTGAACTTTCAATGCCTGTATCCTTGAATATACCCGTTCTTCCGAGAGAATTTCGTATTGAGTCCGGTGTTGCACTCATTTGCCTCTGACAACACTGTTCTCTTGCTCGACGTAAGGTCATAGTAGCTCCAGGAGAATACTGGGACTCTGACCATGTCACAATGGTATCTGTAGTTTTGGAATGCACCTTGTGATTGCTGATGTCCTCGGAGTGAAGTTGGGGAGTAAGTTTCTCAGGGAACTTCAATTCATTGGAATGTACTTGCTGAACGCCAGAACCCATCAAATGACTTCTTTTTTCATCAACACGTGCTGCCGAGTTCTTTGTGTAGTACTGATATCGATCATCCTCGCGGTCTTTTCTCAGTTGTCTCTCATATAAAGAGACTTCAAATATTGAAGTTGGAGAAGTGGTATGGTCGATAGTAGGACTATTGTCCCTTACTGGGGTCTTGGATGGTTTGAAGAATTCTGCTATCTCATCTTGCGCTCGCGCAGCCTTTTTATTTTCCTTCGCACGACTTTTGGGAACCACAATAGAATCGTTGGCCTGCGACTTCCTGCCAGAGCGTTGAAGGAATTCCATTTCCGAGAAAGCGAGGTCGGGTACTTACGAACAAGTTAGCAATTCTCTTCAAACAGCCTGATACTAATGAAACCTACGTCCTCGCCGTCTCGGCGGAGAAGAAGCTCTACCATTTTGAAAGATTCCCGGGCCATTTGAAGGGCGTACCTGGCACTATCAGTTCCTGAACCCCAAGGCCTTCAAGGATCTACTCACTGTTAAACGGTTTTTGCCTATCTTGTTCGATGCGAAATTGCTCATGAGATCCTTGCTAGCCTTTCTTGCAGCTTTTGACCGGGCTCCTCTCTTCTCGCGCCTTATTCTGATTGGCTTATCTACAGCTTCGACTTTATTGCTTTTCCTTTTTGTGTCATACAGATCCTCTCTTGTCTTATGGCGCTCTCTTTTCTCAAATGTTTCTTGCTTTAGCTGCACCACAGAATATCTGGACGAGATAGACGTTATAGTAGACGACACATTCCTTTGATGTTTGTGGAATCGATCTTTTTCCTTGACATTGCCACGGTTGGCGGGGTTTGACTTTGGAGGAATTTCAGTTCGTTTGTCTACCACTGGCATCCTTGAAGCTTCGAGTAAGGAACTATCAGATGATGCTTGCTCTTCATAGGACTTCGGCCTCGGATCTACGGTGCTTCTATACTCTCCAGGTCTATGTGCTGTATGACCATGACCCAAATTCTTTGATTTCTTCTGTGGGCGACCTGAGTCTTGAGGAAGTGTCAGTGCATTTAATCGTGGGAGACTAGAATAAACTAGAACATTTGTTTACCTATTTCAAGAATGAATTGTTTTGGCGATTCGATAATGTCCTCATTTTGAGTCTGCGCAAGCCAGTTGCGAACATAATCTTTGTCTGCAGATAGTTCATTTTGATCTCTAATTGCGAGTGGTTGTCTGTGTTCCACGGGTCTTTTTGGAGAAGAAATTCGATCATGCCTTGGACTTGTGCCACGGTTATTGTAATATTTGTGATGTTTTCGTGAGTCTACATGCCCATTTGCGTGCTCATGAGCATGTCTGCGCTTGCGAGAATGATGATCGCCTTCCATTGGCGAAAAAGCGAATATTGAAGGACGGGATGAATAGTAAAGGGTGAACTTTTTACATTGTGAATTGAAATGAAATGAATGATTCTATGAACTTATCGGGATGAAATGAATGATGTACCTACATGATGAGTAATTCCTTTTCCCGGCTTGTGGAAGGGACGTTGTTGATAATTGAAGAGTGGAAGGTACAAGCCTACCGAATTTGGACTTGGGTACATTCAACTCAGAAGGAAACGTCAAGGAACATGAACATTGTCTGTCAAATTAGCCGAATCGCTCAACCTGTCGTAAATACATTTCCATCTGCATTAAAACTCCTTGACATTATGTTCCTTGAAGTAGAGCATATCAAAGAATTTGCAGACCCATCGTCACATCAGCATCATCAGCATCATCATATCTCGCTACTGCTGAAGACGTTGATTCAAGCTGTCTTCTAATCCCTACCGACTGCCTCTGATTTTATCAAGTCAATTCAAAGAACCAAGCTATTCCTAAGACTGCATAAAAGTTAACCAGAGCCGCATATCTTCAAGATGTATCAGCAACGAGGAAGGATAAATAGCGGTGTGGGTGATTGCAGCCCTATCCCATGCTGCCCATATGCAAACATCAATTCGCAACGGCTTTTTCGTCTAACTTTTGATCAGCTGTAGAGGAAAAGATGTGATAATGTTGATCTTAATCTCAATGTCGTCTATCCATCACCTGATTGGAAGAGAATGCGAGTGCTGTTGTGAGATGTGAGTTATCACGATAATCATCATACCTATCATACCCTTCGAGGCTTCCACGGGTAGGAAATGTTACACCAACATCCGCTGTATACCTTCCTTCATCAACGATATAAAAATCTGATTATCTAGCATTTTCGTACGACCACTGCCACGACTCCCCGCATCAAATTACACGAATGAAAAGGCATTATCCAGATTCATCATGTCACCATCCGTCCGCTCTTGACTGCCCGTAGACTTTAGACGAAGCACAAGTTCTTCTTATTTTGTTAACATACTTCGGCTCACTGGACCATTAATTATACTTCATTCGAAGCGTCGCATTGAGTTCTAGATTTGTCGGATTCTAATCCAGACAGTTTCGGAAGGAGAAACGTCCCTTTTGGTAGAGAATCCTAGATCGGTATGCATCTCGCCGAATGAATGTGTTATTTGAGTATAGCTTTGTGTGCACGTGGGTTGAATTTGATGCATGTAAGTTTCAGGGTTTGTCTGAACTCTGTATGCGGAAGATCGAAGATGGTGGAGATATTTAAGAGCATGATTGTGGGATGAATGGATGCTTTTTGCGAATTGGAAATGAAGAGTGTGAAAGGGATGAAAAGGATGCGAAGGATGCGAAGAAAAGATTGAATTGGGAAGCTCTCAAGCCATGTATGTACTGTCAATAAATGGATGTGTGAATGGATGTGTCAACGAATGTGTGCGAACGAATTGAATTGGTTTTGTTGATGTTGTATTATTGAAAAGGAAAACTCGGTTGATTGAATAATAAAAAAGTAAATAAGTTCGTGTTCCATTGCTCCATCCCATATCAATCATTCTTTGGTGATAAGGCAGTGGGACATTACCTTCGTGATTCATGTACTACTGGTAACTCTTTTGATGGTTTTTTGGACACCTACTGGTTCTTAACCTCGTCCTCGTCCTCGTCCTCGTCCTCATCCTCATCCTCATCCTCATCCTCATCCTCATCCTCATCTCTTCATGACTCCGAGCCTACCGGTACTGGATAATCCTCTAGAGAGAGTCTTTCCTCGTTCAACCCTTGAATGCAGCACACCACACCACACCACACCACACCATCTCAGAGCTGCAAGTTAAAAATGTGGCCACCCACTGGCGAGAACCGTTGGTCGGAGTTTGTGGTTGTGCTCAGTGCACAGTGCACGGCACTTGGACTATTTTAGAGTGAGAGCTCCACATCCACAGAAGACCCTTGAATCATGTTTTACCCCACCTCAATCGATAGCAATGGATACCACCAAGGTAGAGGTAGCAATTCTGATCCCCAAGCTCCTGCTGTTATTCACGCCGAGTTCATCGTCTCGTACCGTCGTATGGTGTACTCTGCAGCGATGCCACTTGATCGCTCCACAGCTCCATAGCTTCATATCACCTTACTACCAATGCGGTAGTATCTGCATGTCTGCAGGTGTGATCTTTGGGGATTATGCATGTGATAGGATGTTGGAATCCATACTAAATAAAGCTTACGAGCGATCGCATCATTGATTGGATTGGAGTTGGAAGGCTTGGAAGAGGTGGGTATGGACCAAGGTCATCAAGAAGAGCACAAGAATTCCCAAACATCTGGCCTCTACCTATAGAAGGGTCGAAGAATTGGTTGATTGTATGTTAACAGCGACTCTCGAGGCATTGTATATATTTATTAGGTGGGCAGATTGCAACACATCAATGCCGAAATTCGGAGATTCCTATACCTACCTAGTAGCTAGGTACCTACCATGTATTTCATTATCCGGTCCCGGCAATTCTGATAAATTCCTCCAGAGGAATATTGGGCAACAAAGGTAAAAGCCGAAGGAAGATCTCTTATATCAATTAGATACCCAAGCCAAGGATAGACCACAGCCAAAAGGAGGATTGCTTGGTTCCAATCAACAAGTAGTATAAATCAAAGCAAGGTTACTAGTAAGCCATGGCCTTTTCCAGCCGTCCATTGAGCATCATGTAAACTTTCGATTTTGGCCTGTGTGCATGATGGAATAACTTGCTTTTTTGTTGCTGGCCGAATGTCACACAAGAAATCATACAGCTACCTAGGTAGCTACCTATTTGTATCGGTGGCCGGGAGTGAGAAGTGAATAGATGTAGAGATAATTACCTAATATAATTGTCTTTTTCAATTACAAGAAGAATATACGGATCTACTGATTTCTTTGGAAACGTGAATTTTCTATTGGTTGAATATCTAGTATTGATGATAAATGAGTGAAGTATTCATGGAAAATCCAAAGCGGGTGATAATGTGGGATGAAGCTTGAGGTTGTTTTTTTTTGTTGAGAACTGGAACTTGGTTAGAAAGAGTCGATCTAACTCAATCGGGAGTGGACCGTGAAGCCCCATCAAGGTGTGGTGAATTCAAGGGATCGAATCTAAGGTCAAGCTCGCTCATGGTATCTTCCTTCAAAGGTCAATCGTCTTCTTTTCAAAGGAGGACGCTAGTGAATTGTATGGGAGGGGCAATAATACTAGGTAATCATATGCAGTCTCTTTCAAATTCCCCCGCTTTGCGCTTAATAGCTCAGAAATCTTCCCTACCTACCTCAACTATCTTAAACCCTTTCTTCCACTACACCTTTATTCCTCTTCCTTATAAGTTACAACCTCAACCCAAAATACCTTCTTTCGCGATTTACCTTCGCATTCTTACATTTTATCAGATCGCACTGTCATTTCAGTCGTCCGATTGAATAATCTCTTTCCCACGATTTGTTATCTACGTCTCAGACCCGATACCTTTGACCAACTACCAACACACAAAATAAATCTCGATATTTCACTTCAACTCGACACTCTAATCCTTCAAGAAGTTCGTCCGATTCTCCTGCTTGTGCTAGCTGACTTAATTGTCTTTTGCGATTTTGCTTCCAAATTCATTCCATATCTCCCTTCCATTCCATCCCTCCGTTCTGCGGATTCCTGTTTTTGCCTCGATGTATCTTTCTTTGTGTGTTCCGTCCGTCTCTCGTATACACAACTTCCGCCTGAAATGGCGCGATTCTTTTTGTGTGAATGCGTGCGGACATTGAGACTTTCAGCCAGGTTTTCGAGAATTATCTATCATGTCTAAATTATTCATTGGGTAAGTCCAGATCTTTACACTCCATTCAAACCATCACTTGACAGATTGACTAACACTTTCAATTAGTGGCCTTGCTTGGCACACAGATGAGAACGCTCTCCGTGAGAAGTTCTCTGAATTTGGAACTGTTGAAGAAGCAGTATGTCTTACGCTCCCTTCATTGATAAGTTCAACTGCAAGATTCGAAACTGACGTGATTAATACAGGTTGTTGTCAAGGACCGCGACACTGGTCGTAGCCGTGGCTTCGGCTTCGTTCGTTATGGACAAGGCAACCCCGACTCTTCCCCTGAGGCTGATGCTGAGAAGGCCATCCAAGAGATGAACAGCGTTGAGTATGTTTGTTCCGACATTCAGATTCCTAGACACAAGCTAATATACATGTAGATTCGATGGCCGTACCATTCGTGTCGACAAAGCCTCCGAGCGCGCCGGCAATGACCTCTCAGGTGGTGGTGGTGGCGGATTCGGTGGTGGCCGAGGTGGAGGAGGATATGGAGGCCGTGGTGGCGGTGGATATGGAGGTGGTGGTGGAGGATACGGAGGTGGTCGTGGATATGACAACAACTCCGGTGGTGGTGGTGGTTACTCTGGAGGTGGTGGATACAATGGAGGTAAGATTCTATCCGATGATTTCTCATTCAATGGTCGCACAAATTTACTGACGGTTTATGATATAGGTGGTGGATACTCTGGTGGCGGAGGTAAGCGATCCCGCTCGACCAATTTGTCGTGAATATTTTGAATAGCATTTACTAACAATTGAGATGATAAAGGCTACAATGGAGGTGGTGGCGGCGGTAAGTTGCACGGTGGATATTCTTTACTTCTATAACCATACTAACTGTCTATAGGCTACTCCGGTGGTGGTGGTGGTGGATACTCCGGTGGAGGAGGATACGACCGTAATCAAAGTGGTGGAAACGCCGGAAACTGGGGAGGAAACCAATAAGTTGTTTTCGACTGGGCGGCATTCTTCTCTTCTTCAAGGTCTCTCATTCTCCGAGAATAAGAAAAGTCAGCCTGGGGTTCTCAGCAAAGGTTTTTCGTGGGGTGGAATTTATGATGTTGTCATCTTTTTCGATAGCAGCTTAAGATTTACCTTGTGGCTTCTGGCAGCGGTTCTGGTCTGGCGAGCAATACTGACGCTTGCATGGAGTTTGGAGGGGGTTATCTTACCTTGCTCGATCACTTTTTCTTTCTAACATCTGACAAATGTTTTTCAAGTCTACCTGTATTTTCGAGTCACGATCAATTTGATCAAGCTCTCTTTATGAAGACTGCATATCTCTGCATGTCTTTATGGTTTCTATGGCAAATAATACCCCCAAAAAAGGGAATGAATGAATGAATGGCTCTTTCACGCGTTACTTTTCAGTCTCCTCCTGCTCATCTGTACTCGAAACCTTCTTGAGCCCATGATCTATATCATCTGTGTAACTTGCTTCTGCTTCTACACCTTGCCTCTCAGCTATCTTCCGAACTCTATTTGCCAGGTCCTTGATATGATCATCACCACTCTCAGGACTCAATTCATCCACTAAATTTATTAGCATGATTATTCGTCTCTAGTGCAGATATATTTAATAGCGACTAGCATCCGAAGTATACAGAAATCAAAACCAAAATGGAAATGAAAGCAACATACGAGCAACATCCAAACTCAAAAGATAATCACGATTCAAGCCACTCGGGCCTTCGCTTCGGAAGATGTGTTCAGCCAATTCTTGCGGATCCTGAGGGCTGGTGAATTGAGGATTGGAGGGGGTTCCTATGTAGAGAAGGGTTCGGATCGGTTGTTGTTGTGTTTCAGTGGCGGAGGAAGAGGAAGGCGAGGCAGCGGGATAAAACTCGGTGTAGTGGATAGTGTAACCGTTTATCTCGCGGATGTCGAGATACTCGCGCACTTGGGCGACGTGGGAGGAGGGGATGTGGTAGGCGACGCCCCAGGTTTTGGGGGGAGGGGATGGAGGAGATGGTGAGGAGGAGGTTGGAGAATGTGGATTGTGGAGCGTGAGCCAGTGGGAGTGCGAGATTAGGGTTACGACGCGGCCTGGGGAGGAGGGGGTGCCGCGGTGGTCTTCGCTAGAGGGGGTTAGGGGGAGTGGGAAGGGAGGGGAAGATGGGGAAAAGGGGCATTATTTACCTAGCCTGGATATCTATCTATTAGCTATTACTCCTCTCTACCTCAACTCTTGCAATGTATAAAACAAATGAAAAATGAAAATCGTTTTATGGAGGAATGAGAATTCACAAAGTTATACTCTGCGCCTACAAGACAGGAAAACTATCTAGATTGTATGGAGGAAGATGAAGAGGAAAAGAAAATCAAAAAATCATTCCTGCCAAAATCTCCGCACATATCCTGTTACATAGCCTGGAATACGACGATCTATTTGTGGGGGGTTGTTAGGGAGGTTTGTTGGGGGATTAGGATTTGGGATTGGGGTTGGGTTTGTGTTTGTGTTATTTAAGAGGGGAGGGGGGGTTGGTGGTAGGTAGGTACTTGTAGGTACTTTGTCCTTTTGGAAGGGAGGTTGGGCATGTATATTGTAGGTAGATACTTGACTTGGGTACATATCTTGAAGTATACAGGACAGGACAGGATAGAAGATGGAATGAAGGAGATTTCTAGATTACCAAAATGTGGAGGGGGTTTCCAGATTAAACTCCTGTGGTTTGGGAATTGAGTTAGCTGGGGATTATATATATCTGGGTAGGTATTGTAGAGTAAGAGGTGGAGGATAATAGGTACCCGTATCCGAATATCCAGAACTCGCTCTCGGGATTGATGGTGGTGGAGGGGGAGGGAGGGAGAGGGAGAGGGAGAGAGGTGTCGCCCATGGTGCGTATTCGGTGCGTGTTTTGCGTGTTTTGCGTATTGAGCGTATTGAGCGTATTGAGCGTATTGAGCGTATTGAGCGTATTGAGCGTATTGAGCGTATCGAGTGCGTATTGGTTCGTATCCGGGAATTACCCTATATGGTTGAGACAGGAGAGGGGACAAAGAAAGGGGGTATTGGTCTTTGTGTGTGAGGTGAAATGACAATGAGTGACGAGCGAGGGGTACGAATAATTTTATGTTTCAGATGTGTTTTGAGGGTGAGGGACGATGATGATGCACTTGGGTAGAGCGGAATGATCAGTTGAGTAATGCCGATGGGATGGAGGTTTGCATGTATTTCCACTTTTTTCTCCAGATGCTTGGATTAGATTGAGATCTATAATATATATTGCGTGTGCGTGTACGAGATAGTGGAATATATATTACCAAGCCAAGATGGGTATATATGATGACACCTTTATACTCTGATATATGATACAGAGGTATGAACATGAACTCATCGGATTATAAAAGGTTTATATCCAAGGGAGTGAGTTAAATAGCAGGTGATACTTACTAATTACGTAGGTATTGATCGCAGCAAAGTTTACTCTGCAGGAATTGCTCACCGGGGCGCCAAATTTGGTACATGTCAGGTACTCATTCATATGAGAGGAGAAAAGTAAAGAGAATCCGAGAGCGCATGATATCTCTTGTCGGCGTCGGTGTCGGTGTCGGTGTTAGTGTCAGTGTCAGTCTATACATTCCTGCAGTGGAAATGTCTTTTTTTTTCTATTGCTCACCAGGGCTCCAACATACTCACATCAAGTATTGGCATTCGTCATTCTTGGGCATTTAGAACAGCTGGGTGAATCACTAAGGATTCTCAAAGACCTCTCAGCTCAGCCCCCCATGAATACTTAAGAAGCCTCCTTTCTATTCAAATATATTACATCTGGGACTCGTTATTCTCTCCATACTTCCTCTTTTGACGATACGTTGACATCAGGTTAATTTCTTAGGAAGTTTTCATTCGGCAACTCTTCCGGTGATCACTAGGTACCTGAAATTAGATCCACCATCGTAACGCTCAGCCTACTCGCCGCGTCAAGGGAACTTTTGACTTACACGGCCCCTCTATTCGCTCGAGCTTTAATCTTCAATCTTTATTAACATCTAACCTACCACGAATCCTCTCACAACTTTATTAAATAGTCGACAACTAAAGAAATCTTTGTCGCGAAACATCTCCTACCATTCATACTCTCGAATCAATCAATTAACATGGCTTACAACAGAGCTTTTAACCCAGATTCGCTACCTGCGTAAGTCAACTCTTTCCCCTCCAGTTTCGAACCAGGCTGACCCAAACCCCACAGATTCGCAGAGCCAGAACGAGTACATTTGTCCCTTTGCCCAAATCGCATCGCATAACCAGCACTAATCCACGCAATAGAAACATGCACAATCCCCCGTCATTCAAGCCCCCATCCACAGCCAAGCGCAACAAGCCATGCACGGCGCACAATACGAAAACCGTCCCCCGCCATCCCTCCCCCAAACCATAAATCCCAACGGCCACAGACCATCCTATGGTCGACGACTCTCGCCCCAAATGCATCCTCCAGGAAACTATGGCGCTTCCCCTCCAGGTCGCGGCTATGCCTCTCCTCCGCCAGGCCAATTCCAACCTGGTCGAGTTGCGCCTCAGACAAGACCGGCGCAACAATCTAGACCTCCTCCTACGCCTGCTCCTCCCGGTGCGGATCCCCAATTGTGGCCGCTATTTCAGGCCGTGGATAAAGATAGTATGTGTTTACCCCATTCCTATCTCTCCATCTGAAATGCAGGAACCAAGTACTAATCCCTCCCCCTCTCTAGGAACCGGTGCCCTCACCGAAAAAGAGCTCCGCGCCGCCCTCGTCAATTGCGATTGGACCGCCTTCGATCCTTATACTGTAAAAATGATGATTCGCATGTTCGATACCGATCGCAGCAACACGATCAATTTTGAAGAGTTCTGCGGCTTATGGGGATTTCTCGCGGCATGGCGTGGATTGTTTGATCGCTTCGATAAAGATCGCAGTGGGAATATTAGTTTGGATGAATATTCGGAAGTGCTGGTGGCTTTTGGTTATAGATTGAGTGATAGTTTTGTGGGAACCCTGTTTAAGGCTTATGATAAGAGGGCGGAGGGAGCGATTAGTTTCGATATGTTTGTGCAGAGTTGTATTAGTTTGAAGAGGATGACTGATGTGTAGGTTTTTTCTTCTTTCTTTTCCTCTTTTTCCTTTATCTTGGAATGGGGTTAGGATGTTGTTGGGTTCTGTATCTGCGAAAAGAAATCTCTGGGAATTGTGAGAGTGGATTGATCGCTAACATGATTTCGAAATAGCTTTAAACGTTACGATGATGACCGCGATGGTAAGCCATTTCGCATCGATCTCTTGCCCTTTAAATATCTGACCGTGTCCACTAGGTTACATTACGCTCTCCTTTGAAGATTTCCTCCTAGAGATCATTCGACAGAAGTATTAAACTTTTTGCACATTTATCGCTGGGAAGATATATATCTCATGGAACTGGGCAAATGAGTAAACAGATGGTTTTAGCCTCAGTATACGGGTAGGAAAATGTTGAAGAGTGGAACTTGTCAGTGCGAATTATAGGTTATGGGGAGATTGGAGAAATGCGGAGGAGCTTGATGTGTCTAGATTGTAGAGATGCTTATAGGAAATTTTGATACCCATGGTTTTTGCAGTTGCTGTTTGGTTGTACTTGTTGATGCTATCTTGTGGGTGCTGTGGTGTGTGGAGGATGATGTGTGGAGGAAAGAGTATGTGTGTTGATGAGTGAAGTAGATGGGTGGTTGGTGGTGATGAATTCGAGTGGTTTGTGAGATCTTGTATTTCTCGATATATGCGCAAGTGTCTTTCTTTGCTTCATCTTTCCTTCCTTTTCTTGTCATTTATTCATTTATTCATCTCCAAGGTAAAGAAAAGGTAGATTTTTTTTTTCTTCAATCGGAGTGGGAATCTCATATATATACGTATATAGGTTTCCTGTAGTTTGGAGTAGTGAAAGTGGAAGTGGGAGTGGGAGTGGAAGTGAAAGTGGCTAATTTGCAGGCATGGTAATGGTGTTGTTATAGTAGTTACTATCTTGATATTTTACAAAGATACAAGTAAGATGGTTGTTGAGCGAAGTACTGGAGTTATATTTTTTTTTCTCATCTGTCATTGCAGTTGTGATTGGAGTCATACTTGAAGCTAGAAGCAACCTACAAAAATGTGAGATGATGACTCAAGCTGGGTATCCAGATGGAGGATGAGTACCTGATATAGTTGGAGTCTCAAACTCTTGTCAAAAATGCTGGAATGGGAGGTGTTGAGTGAGCCCTGGAGATGTATGCATATTGGGATTTGGGGAGATGTAGATTTATGGTATGAGTTTCGGGGATTTTCAGCTGCGTTATGTCGAACTGTTCAAAGTTAAGCAGCGTCGGGAGCGTGATTGAAGCTTGAAGTTCTGGGAATTCTACCTAGGTATGCAATATGGTAAAACTTGAGACGGTGCTTGGGATAAAGAGAATCATTCGCAAGCTTCCTGTTTGCTCGTTCCGGTCATATTCAATGCAAATATCGATACAGTATGAGCATGTATCTAAGGGAATTTAGAATTGTCATTGGGTTATTGATCAGGAGGTAGAATCATTCATCAAGTATGCGAGAGTGAGATACGCGTCAAGCGATGCGACACTTCAATACACGAGCACTGTTTACTCCAAAGTTGGAAAGTCAAGGTGACACTTTCTTCAAGAATAAAGGTTGGAACTAGGCTTTCTGAACAGCTGATTATTTCTGCTGATAGTATACGTACGTGTATTGCTAAAGATAACGCTAAAGTGCTACTGTATAAACGCTGTACCTATTTATAGATATGGTCTGGAAGTAGGGTTCTTAAACTTCTTGAATCGTCTGTGCTGCCTGTTTACCCGCCTCTTCTTCTTGTTCGTCCGCGTCTCCTGCTTGTCCACTTGTCTGTTCAGCCTGTTCATCTGTCACCAAGTCCTCTGGGTCTCTGAGCGCCATTTCCCCAATTCTGATCAAATCCCTATTATAGAGAGTTTCTGGGTGATTACCCGTGATAGCTTTGTCCAGAAGCGCAGCCGCGGCTTTCTCTACCTGAATTCTTGGCAGCCGGCCTTTAAGACCGTCTCGAACCCATGATCCAGCAGTATGCACCATTTCTTTCAAACCTTTACCATCCCCGAGTCGTATGATGTGTCCCGACTTTGCGACACATGCCTGCACATGTCCACTAAGATCTCTCGCGGAACTCAAAACTCTTTGCTCTCCGACTCCCTGCAGATATATAGTTAGTACTATTGTTTCATTCTCGAAACTTCATATGAGGGAGTGACTCACCTGTATCGAACGTGAAGTCGGAGGTTTATTCACCTTCTCGAGTACTCTGGCTCGCGAACTGCTCACGTAAATGAATCTAAGGGGGGTTACTTCAGCGAACGCAGGGATTGTGAAATTTGGTCCCCGTCGCCTCGCTATCCATTCCATGCCGTATCTAATTTCATCGAGATGGTAAACTTGGTCGTAATAATCAGGTTTATTATTTGATCCACTCCGACCTGGCTTGATGTTCCTGCAGGCTTGAGTCAGAATCTGAAATAAATAGTAAAGGTGTGTCAAGTAGTCCCGGCTACTGTTCAACAATGAAAGAATTTGACTAGGAGATGTGTCTATACCAAATACAAGCACCCATTGCAGAAGCATCGATATCTAGTCTCTGCCAGTCCTGAGTTTTTTCGGGAAGCGCGCACGTCACCAATTTCGAAACACCACTAGGTACTTGCGGTGGCGCTGTATTACGACCCGATATAGCTATGATAGATGTGACTTCGATGTTTTCAAGAGCTTGTTTGACAAGTTCCTGCCCAAGTATGTCGGTCGAGCCGACAATAAGGAGCTTCATATCGGAGGATGGTATGTGTTGGAAGTGATATTAAGAAATAAAATACTTTAATGAATACAATATTTTCCGAAGATGATGTTTGTTAAAGATGGTTGTGTTGTTGAGGATAAGTTTTCTTTGAAAAGTAATCTTTATATACTTCTCAAGCAAGCACATCAATATTAATTATTACCAGGAAAGAGCTGATGACCGTTCAACTCCTCCATATCGACTACCTCAAGGAATTGAGATAGTCATACCTTGAAGTCGCGCTTGCCTTTTTATGTAAATCACCTGGCGTCGGGATGATAAGCAATAACATATCGTGCAATCTTTTTGAGATCGATGATTTTGATTCCTCATGCCAACCTTGCAGCATTCGTTAAACTGTATGGTGCCTCCTTCTCTCATGTATTACTCACCCTCCCCCTCTCCCCCTCCCCCATCGCCTAACTTTCTTTCGTGCGATTCAAAGCCTCTCTTTCGTTTCCAGTAGCACATTGTCTTGTTGGTCGCATATAGACAAGCAGTGAGCTGCAAGTAAATGATATGTATATGTTTTAACTTTCGCTCCTTGTGGCTGCTGCAGGGCCTGCGGCTCATGTATTTTACTCACTAGGTCCAGTGTAAATTAAATATGTTCGTCCCAGAGCAAGAGTAGTCGTATCGCAAACAAGGTTGTCAATGTAAATATTGCGGTCCGTATATAACTCGCTTATATGGATAGCCCCACACTAAGAATCCTGAGTCTTCTTTCCTACAAAAACGTGCCAAAGTACAAATGATAATTATCAGCAACTAGCACTAGTGCCAGAGAATCATGTGATGTTGATTCTCAGTTTAAAACTTTCACTAGGCATTAGATGCTAATATAATGTTTTTGATAGCTCTAGATATCTAATATTGTATTAGACGAGAACGGGGATTTGGTGCTGATCTTCGTTATAACATTTTAAAGGCAATTATACAATACTATAGGGAAAATAACCTCTGTATATACCTCCAGCTAGCTAGGTACCTAATGGTATTATACGACCTTCGGATAAGATTCATCTACTTGCAGTTTGAAAGCATGAAGATAGACCGGCATTTACCGTCATTTTGAATCGGAGCCGTTCAAAGTCGTATCAGAATTACCTTGTGAGCATCATTCACCTTCAACACTGCTACCTGAGCAAGTACTCGGAATAACCCACGTGGTAAAAACTCACACCGAGCCGCGAATTTCAGTTTATGAGCACGCAATTAAGATGGATCTGTCAAATTCACCTAATTTGCAGCTGCTGCCCAATTAGAATATATCATCTACTCATCCATGAGCAAGTTCTCTACTTACTTTGAGCCGCAAATCGAACGATTCTGTGCCACAACTTGCAGAGAATGAAGAAATTATCTGCATGAACCCCTCAACCCGACTCCGAGATAAGCTGTAATCCTATCATAACATTCAATCTACTCGTGCATAATGAGACTACAAGAGTGAATGACTACTCTTCCGGGTAACTATATTCCCACATAGAACCGTACTCTAAGCTTTCAGTGAATCTCCAAGTCTGAGAAACTGTGTATATGAGCCGCGCCTCTTTCCCTCTTGCTTCTCTTTCTTTTTGTGAAAAAAACCCTTCCTCCATCATCCTACTCCCCTTCTGAAACTGCGAGCTATCCCAGTTCTTGCACCTCATCACACATTCATCAATTCTAATCTCAACCAACATTACCCCTTCATTCATTATGTCAGGTCTTATGCCTTCCGACGATTAGGATGAATATTGAAACACCATTCGCCGTGCCCCTGTCAAGTATCCTTCGCGTCTCATGAATCGCTCTCCTTCCCCTGAGCCTCAACCACCCAGGGATTATAGCTATCTTAAGCCTCTTGGTATCAATGATTATTCATCAAGATTGTCCGTAAGTAGATTTCTGATCTTCGTTGAATATCTAGCTCTAATTGTCTCTAGCCAGAAAGTGAGGAGTGGGAACGTTTGGAAGAGATAGAAGATACCAAGCGAGCAGAAAAGGAGAGAGCCGAAGAGAACGAAGCCAATCGCATCGCCCAGGCTGAGTTGGACCGTCAAAGTCAGGAGAATAAGGCAGGCAATCGTATGCTTCAAGTCGACACCGATCACAAAGCCGTTACAAAGCGCGTTACCAAAGTGCTCCGCAAGACATCTGTTGTACGTCTCTCCTCTTTGAATTCATGGACTTTAAGCTAATATCCATAGTTTGAACCAAAATACGAGGCTGAGACAGGCGAAGGAAGTAGCAAAGGAGGTGGTAAAGGAATTGGTCGTGGAAATGCGAAGAAGTGATAGTAGTTTGGGGCTTGGGAGTTTGAGAGGCAGACGGTACCCTTAGAAACTCCACATACTGTTTTAGATTGCCTATATGGCAAATTTGCATCATAACGCATGGCTTTGAGTGAGAATTCAACACATTTCATCTCGCAAGTCTGATTTCACGTTATGTTAATGTGATTTGCGAATTAATTTTTGGGTCGCGCGGCCGCGTGAAGTGAATACTCCCTCGCCCAAAGTGGATCGCGTCACCTTCAAGTCAACAACGGTTTTTCAAAATCTACATCATTCTCTTACCAAGCTCCACAACCACCGCAGCCATCATAGCCATCACAACCAAAAAAAGCAACTCTCGCTTGAAGAAATAAAATTTAAGGGAAAGGGAGCCAAAAAAAGTGCAAAACTTCTGGTCGAAACGCTAATGTTACAACTCTCCATTAAACTCGTCTAACAGGGCACCACTCGGTAACAAACATCCAAGCACAGATGAAGGCAACTGGCTCACCAATACTGCCAGACTACTTTTTTGTCATTAAATTGATGGAGGTTAGCGAAGTGTTTGACAATATGTACTATAGTTTCTCATTAGCGAAGCTCCACATATTGAGACCAAAGAATAGTAAGGGTCCACTAAAATCAAAGGTTGGAATGATTGCGCTCGTGAGGTATGAGTTTATATTTATTATTGAGTCGGCTATCCATACCCTTTGTATCTACTTATCTAGGATTTCAGAAGGGCGACGATATGGTTAAGGATAATTTGGCAGCCACCCCACGAAGAAATCAATCATCCAAGGGAAAGTGATCTCCCGTTTCAATAAAATTTGCTTGTGATTCGAAAGAAGACCTCAATGGTCACATTTATCTCGGCATCAAGGAAGGATTGTCAGCTTTGCTAAGGACTTTCCACAGTGGAAGTATATTCTCGAGGTTAAGCAGATCTTTCGGAATTCATTCTCATCAAACACTCACCGGTGCATGTACCTTCTCCCAAGGTTATGAATTTATCTTGTTAGCAGATTCTCTTTTATCGTCAAGTCCACTCTCTTATATAGTATTACAGTTATTGTTCTGCTGGATTTATGCGTAAAAACTTTAGTATTCTTGAGCTTCGAATCCAATATCTCAGTACATCGCCACTTCTCATGAGGATGGTGTTCTCAATTATTAGCAATCTGACTTTGAATATATCGCTGACTACCGCAGTGCCTCTGCTATATTCTTCTAAACCCGTTGAGTATTTGTCTTAAAAGTGGAGTGGTATTTGATAATTGTGGAGTTAGGTTCTTAAGCGAAGGGGATGGGATGACAATAGACACACAGCATCGAATGACTTGCACGTTGAAGATTAGTATCAAGGCTCACCTTTTCATAATGACTGTGAATATCCATTCCAGAAATAAATTACTACAGCACCGAATCAAGAAACCGTACACCTCAAAGAAGTCGGGCTTTGACCATACTTTGATCTCCAGCTTCGCTCTACCTTTATCTCTGTATGTTACTATCAACGTCAATGCGCCTCGAATTCCCATTCTATTCGCGTCAGAAAATCTACTCATACAGCTGATTCTTATGTTTTCCAATCATGTACCTCGACTCAATGAATCATCTCAGATTTTTCTCTATACTACCGTACCGCATTACTGTATGCACAGTACCTAATGATCAATTCAGTCAGAAGATTTATCAGAGTAGCGTTTGTGACTGCTTGAAATAACTACAAAATTGCACAATCTTTTTATCATCTCTGTTCCTCTTGCAGCATCACAGAACATCCCCATATCAATCAATTGTACAGCTCCGAGGCGTTTACATAGCGTGTGCAGAACTGCCATTCAGTATCAGAACACACAGCGCACTACACCCTATCTACCACTTTCTCTATCCCTATCAACCTGAATTTACCAACACACAAGATGAAGTCCCAGGAGGTTTCTACCGAAGGCCAGTCTCAATCTCAGCCAGCCAAAGCGGAGCAATCAAAGGCAGAACCCAAAACAAATCCAGCAGCCACCAAGGAAGAGCCAGCAAAACCAGGTCAAAAGACCCCCACAACTCCCCGCAACAAAAAACAAACAGACAAATGTCCTCGGTGCGGACGCACCGGATTTCTCGCTCAATGCCACTCTTGTAGTCTCGGGACAGGAGTTGGATTGTGATTGATGGCTCGTGGCAGTTAGGAGAAATGTACGGAGTCGGCGAATCTTGTGTGTTTCTGCGATATATTTATATGGAAGTGGGGATGGCCTGAGACGGATGGGATGGATGAGTTTTATGTAGTCGGAGCTTCTTGGTCGCTCTTCGATATGAATACATTGCATGCGCGCTGCTTGTGTTTCTTTTCGTTCATTCGAGGTTGGGGCGACTTGGAGGGATTCGTTTATTGGGACTGATGCACGAACAAACAATAAAAAGACATTCATTTTACCATTTGATTATATCCCCATTATGATTTCTTGCATATCTCTACGTTTACCTCACTCATCTCCTTGTTCATCTCCAACCTTAATCTCTAATTTCATTATCTTCCTCATCATCCTCATCATCATCTCCGTCATCGATCTCTCTCTTCTCCAGATATTCTTCAAACATAACTCCACTCATCTCCACTTTCTTCTCCTCCATCCCCAACGTTCCTATTCTCTCCATCAACAGTTATTTCTCCCTCTTCTCTCTCTCCGCCAACTCTATTTTTTGCTTCTTTCTCTTCTCTCTCCGATTATCATTCGTCGCAGTAATTCTCTCCTCTTTCTTCTTCAATCGTTTCTGCAGAATGCATTAGCCCTAGCCTCGCAAAAAATCAAGCGTAGATATATCCATGCAAAAACGATGAGAAAGTACAACTTACTGCGAGGTTTTTTCCCTCTGTTCGAAAGCGGTCACTTCTCCGCCGACGCGCTTTAAAATTGGTTGTTTGCTTGCATCTCTTGGTGAGTTGAGTGGTGAGGCAACGGAGACAGCATTATTGTTGTTGTTTTGCCTATTCTTTCTTGCAGATTGTTTTTCAAGATGCGAATCGGAAAGTCATGAATACGGAAGGCCGTGATGGTAGCCTCGTTACTTGAGACGATAATACATAAAGAAGATTCACCCATCGATTATAGATTCAAACATACTTTATTTGTGTGCTCATCCAATCTCAAAGTAGATCTCTAATCTCGAGCTCTTGTTCCACTCCCAAACTCCATATTCAAGACCGAAGTATCCAAACCGCTCATCTCATACATATCCATATCCTCATCATCCACACACAACCCCAACATCTCCCAATCCACAGCATCCACCCATCCCACATAAAATTCTCACCCACTCAGTGACTACTAATAGCAACCTAATCTCTACCACTTCAAACCTAAAAACAGAAACGCAAACACAAACACAAACCGAAGAAGCTCTATATCTAGATAGCCTCAAACAATCCTAATAATAACATAACTTACAACAACACACCAAAAACAGCTCTGAACTCAACCGCACAATAATCCAATACATTTGTATACATCAATTCCTACCTAATCCTCTTCATCCGATTTTGTCCATCCAACCCTCCTCTCCTACTTTCATACAGCTAGAGCGAGACTAAGATTTTAACATCCGCCACCTCTTCCCTATTCATCAAAATCGATAAAGTAAAACCAAAACTCTCTTATCAAACTCCTCAAACTTTTACGTTCCGAAAGACTACTACGATGCATTTAAAGATTGAAGTAGGTAACTAGGTAGGTATTGGCACTCATTGGTTTACTAGACGGTTATCTATCTATATAAGTGAAACCTTAATTATAGAAATTAAAATCCAATAAATCCAATGAAAACATATCGACTAGCGTTAGATAAATAGAAATTGCAATTCAACGAAGAACATTCTTTCAAGAACTATATGAATTAATCGTTGGGAGTTGAGACCTTTAGCGAACACCCAGATAAAAAAGGCACTGAGAATGAAGTGTAATATGGAGCGTTGGAAAATTGTGGGATTATCCGAATTCTCAATCTTAAAATTACATCGTATTTCTACCTACTCAAATCAAAGCTTTAGACCAAACTTTGATAGCAAAAATGGAATGAATATAAGTTATCATGCACGAAACTTTGAAGATTATAATACATTGAAGTGTTGAATTACCAGGCATCACTTCAGCCTATTCTTTGGACTTTTGTGTTTTGCTTGATGCCTGGACTTTTGGAAAAAGGTAATCTCCACCCAAAAAGGCCTTGTATACTCCATAAAGTCCGCTCAATGGCCAGATACTCCATAATATTTCCAGCAACCACAAACTCCACGATGTCTGCAATTTCTTTTGCTCCGAATCTACATCAACTTTGACTTTATCGTAGATACTAGGAAGGTGTTTGGCATGATATTTGACACGAAGAGCATCGTACTCCATACGATTATAAATTTTATCGAATTCCTCTTCTGTATAATATGCATGAGCATATAGCCACTTCTGACCACCAAATTCTCGAACCTTATGTTCGAATTTCCGGTTCCATGATATGAAAGCATCACGACTATTTGGTCCTGGTCCCCAGACTCCAAAA
This sequence comes from Botryotinia narcissicola, assembly GCA_004786225.1. NCBI lineage: Eukaryota > Fungi > Ascomycota > Leotiomycetes > Helotiales > Sclerotiniaceae > Botryotinia > Botryotinia narcissicola. The sequence continues at coordinate 21,763 of PQXJ01000292.1, read as the reverse complement.
TTGAGCAACATGTTAGGAGTATATGAATTCTCTTTCCTTTCCGCGAGAAGACCAAGCGGTGAGTCGCTGGATATCCCGCTTTGACGCAGTGGACACAGCCAAATGGGCCACTGGCCGAAATCTTTTTCTAGATATTCGACGAACTCGGTGCTACGTGGATACGGAATTGCCACATCCTGAATTATATACTTTTTTGAAAGCCCGCTTTGATGTAATGCGTGATACATCACTCGCGTGTGCATGAAATAGTCGAGTAGACGGCGCGTGATACGGTTGAAAGGGGTAATGAAGTATCTAGCAGAAGTCAGTGTGAGATTAACCTTGAAATATAATTTCCCTTTACCTATAGGCATATCTAGCAACCCAGAAACCGCCTCGGTCATATCTAAACAGGTAATCAACAAGGGGTATCATTTCTGTGACTGATCCGGAGCTCTTATCATGCAGTTTCTTTGCATGGAGATAAAACCAAGGATCTGAATTTCTCGTGAAACGCTGAACCTGGGTGTTTGGGGTAATCTCATCAGTCAAGCGTCCGGAACAGATGACACCTGCCTCTTTACTGAACAAAATTCCATCGAGGTAGTCAATATTTGGATCCTTGGAGATTTCTTCGATCTTTTGTATTCTTTGAGCCATGCTTTGTATATTTATATATGTCAACTCAACATATGTTTTGGCTTCGATTAGCTGCAGCTCAATCAAAGTGGTAACTCCTAATGTCCCAAAAGACGATGCAGCACCATAGAAGAGATCCGAATTCACATCTTTGGAAGCCGACACGATCTCGCCGTTTGCAAGAACCATCTCGATCCAATTGACAGTGCGATCAAAGAAGCCATATTTGAAAGAGCTACTCTCTCCAGAAGTACCAGCAAAGCCTCCTCCAGTCGTGATACCCGGGAATTCCATAACCACTGGAGGAACCAGGCCATAACGTAGGGTTTCTGCGACGAGGCTATCCATTGTTACATTTGGTTCAACAAGAGCCGTTCTTTTCTCGGTATCTACCTTGAGTACCCGATCTAGCTTGCTTGTATCAACCATACGGTCTCTACGACGGTTGGAATCTCGTGTACTGTTCGTTGAACCATGGTATATCCTGAATGCCTCTTTCCGTTCATAGAATTGCTTGACTGATGAGGCAATGATAGAAACTGCTTCATTGTGATGATCCATCCTTGCTAATTTTGCTGTGGATTATACGTTGTGATATCTCGCAGGGAACGATTGAGAAAGAGTTCTCGATTGGGAGAGGTAAGAACATGCTTTCCGTGGTTACCGACAAACATTAGCCGCTAAAAGTGAGCCCCGCTGAGATACACGCTAAATCGAAATATGACATCGCGCCACTGCGTAATGAACTTACAAAATCATTCAGACTGCCGAAATGGCAGTAGACACGCGGGACACGATTCACACGATGCGTGGGAGTGGGGAAGTCGAAGTGCGTCGGAATTTTCAGCCGAACCGACTCATCCGAGCATAGTGAACATTGTGCAAAATAGTCTTCACTGTTTTTATCAACATTAATTTATTGGATTAAAATATCGTGGTTTGAACATACTTCTCTTCATCTTCCTAGTATCGTGATAATTTCCAAGTCTATGATTCTCTGTAGGCACGGTTTTAGTACCTATCATATAATATTAAATAATCTTGACTCCCGGTTCAGCTCGAGGAGCCAATCAAACCCCCAAGAGGAGAATATCTGATGGAAGGAATCAGAATAGGACCTTAACATCTATAACAGAAGATATTATCAGTATATTCGAGTAATCAAGTCCCAATCATGAAGTACACGTGAATCTGTCGCCTTATTGCTTCTGTCACAAATGGACTCACTCCTTATGATTCAATTCTCCAGGGGGGCATTGGGAAAATAGTTGTTCATTGAATTACAATTATACACGATCAGAAACACATTTTTTTTTCAATTCTGTTCTCCTCATCTCTAGCCTTCCAGATTGTCTCCGATCATTCATTACCTTACTTACCTACTTTTTCAACAGGCGCAGCTCCACCTGTAGTAGGCAGTCCCATAAAAATCTTGAAGTAATCCTATAACACCGTTAACAATACCCACGACAAAATTGATATTGGGAAACTTACATAGATCATCCATTGCAAACCAGTCAGAGTACCAATCATAACAATACGAACAGGAAGACCATTCCAGAGACCACGGAATCCAATATCTTTGTAGATACGTCCGGTAGCAGCACCAAATGCTTCACCGGGAAGTCGGGTTGCGTTTAACTTGGACACCTAGATATCGCGTATGAGTCAAGAGTTATGTAGAGACTGGTGGGAACAAGGAGACTCACCATGACATCAGCAGGATGTGAAACAATTGCGCAAAGAATACCGGCCAAGTAACCACCGGTGAACGAAACACCTGTTTGAGCAGCTTTACCATAGTCTGATTTCTGACCTGGAAGACGATCGTAAATCATTTCTACAATTGTCTCAAAAGATGCAAATTTCATCATAGTATACGGGATTTGTCGTCCCCAGAGAGGATACAAGCCCTTGTATAATCCGGCATAGCCTTCTTTCGATATGATCTTGGAAAGACCATCTGAAGTAGCTTTTGCAAACGGTGGAACGGTAGTTTGCATTCTAACCTTCACGGCCTCGAAAGGACAAAGAGCCACATCCGCAATAAACTCTGCGGATGCGCTGGCAGAGAGGTAAAGCCATGTTTTGTACTTGTATGCATTCTCAGGGCCAGCCAGGTCGGCGTAGAATTTCTTGAAGTATTCATACCCACCGTATTTGAAGGCTCCTTGAGCGGAGTAACCGAAAAATGTTGGACCCCATCCTGTCATGATGCCACGGAAACCTTCGGCGCGGAATATTTTACCCCAGGCTTGGAAGTTGCCGGTGTACATTTTGGAATCGACTTTGCGACGACATTTTACTAGATCGAGGGGAGTGACCGTTGTATGGGTGAGACCCTGCGGGATGTTAGTGGGGAGTTTGAGTGTTTCAGTTACGAGTTGAGTGATGAATGGGAAGTGGGTTTTTGCAAGATCTTTCTATCGAAGTTCCGATGGGAGAAGACAATTAGGCGTTCAATCACCGATCCTAACAACGACAAACCTTTTTTGGGTGAGGGCAAGTACTGATGTGGTGATGGCACAGAGTAGAGTTTTGCTAGTTAACTTGAAGAGTTTTGAAAGATTGGACCAGTTCCGCATGGCAGTAAAACTAATCAATAAGGCAAAGTCTCGCCAATGGATTGATTGAATGCAAAGACTCGCAATTGACATCCTTGTGTAGTAGTGGGTGAAATGCTCCATTAGAGGAAGCGAAATAGCTGAGGGGAACGGAAAGGGTAAACTTTTCGACGCGAATCCAGATACTTCAGAATAGGCGTCATGGAGGAAGTTTCAAATTGATAGATAGATAGTCCCCTTGCAACCCAAACTCCTTGAGATCATAGGACAGATTGTAGGTAGATAGAGATAACTCACACAAGCAAGCAATCCACCAAAAGTACACGCCGCATAAAACTTTGGTGAATACAACTCGATTTTGCCAGTTTTAGCTTGAGCAGCCGCGCTAGCTTTGTCAAACTCCTTTGTAGCTTCTGCACTCAATGCATTGGCTTTATTTTTCGCATCGTCGACGACAGACCAAGCTGTATAGAGCTCTGGACGAGCTTGAAGTGGGGTGCGGCGCTTTGAGACGTTAGTGGTACGTGATTGAATAGAGGGTTCAGTTCGGCGACCGTAGGGATTTGGAGAATGGAATGCATCGTGAAGAGTTTTTTGAGAGGGAAAAATTGAAGGCATTTTGGAGAATGAATGAGAAGAGTGGTTGCTTATGAGTGAAGAATGAAAAGAAATGTGATAAGATGCGATGTTTAATTGTTAAGTAATCTGAGGAAAGTTGGATTGAATGGATAATCCGGATGGATGAGACAGCTTGACCCAGTTTTGACGCTGAAGCAATAACTTCAATGGCCAATGATATGCGACTGTATACGGTACAAAGTCTAGATGGTATCTCATCCCTTGTGCGAGGTTGGCACTTATCAATTCATCGGATGGGAACGGGCAGGAACATTGATTTCAATACGATGTAAGAATTGTTGCCCGGCTCTATTATGGACGATACCAAAACTTCTGTGGGATGATGGATTCTTTCGCATGATTCTCAGGTACAAAGAAGTAGATGGTGAAAGCTCAATTGCTTTGTACGAGGTAGAATGTTGCATGATATCTGGTGATCCGAGGTGCTTCCTACCGATGAGTAACCTTGATCAATAATTCAAAGATTCAGTCAGTGCCTTGCAATATGTCCTTCAAACCACGTGATAATGATACATAGGTACCTAGGTACGTTCCGGAATTGAAGCTATTCACAAACGAGAAAAAAGCTTCTAGAATGTCCGGATCGGATCTAATCTGAAGTTTCAGTCTCAGTCTCAGTCTCAGTCTCAGGCACAGGAACACACACACACGCTGTATAGACTTCCCTCCCTACCTCCTACCAGGTCAAATCCGCTCCCGCCCCGCCTAAATGACAATTTACCCCACCATTTCCTCCCCACCATAAAATTATTTGTTACTTTGTTGATCGTGGATATACCTACCTACCTCTTAAATTAACATTTATCCAAATGTCTAACATTATACCCAATCAAATAACAACACCCGCCACCTCAAATCCAGCAGAGATGGCTTCATCACCTAAACCCGGTCTTTCAAAATTGGCAAATCGTTATAGAGGAGTACGTACACATACTATACCCTTACCTTCACCCAGCTATGACTATGACTATGAATGGGCGTAAACAAATATGCTAACCAAACCACTCATCTATGCCACTGTCGAAGATCTCGACCCTCCCTCTGCCCTCTCCTGTAACCCTACCGATCCCATCTCATACGCTCTTATGAGCGCCTTCGAACGCGATTACACACATCTCACCGTCGTAACCCCCGACACTCGCGCTCTCCTAGGCTACCTCTCCATTCCCCATCTACGCATCTTGCTCGAGACAGGAAAAGTGCAAGAATCAGATGAAGTATCTAAAGCCATGGTAAAATTCAGGAGGAAGGGAAAGGTGTACAAGGTTATTACTATGGATACGCCGTTGGAAGATTTAGAGTTATTTTTCAGCGGGGGAGAGAATGGCGAGGCGGGCAAACAGGAGTTTGCCGTTGTGACGGATGAGAGGAGAAGATTTGTGTTGGGAGTGGCGACGAAAACAGATTTGGAGGAATTTGCGAGGAGGAGACCTGCTTAAGAAAGAGATGCATATGATGAGAATGGATTGGGAAAATGGAGTTTGGGATATCAAAGAGTACGGTTTTAGAATGCATAGCGTGGACCAAAATTTAGGGGTACTATCTAATGCTGCATTTCACCAATTTCATGTTTGTATTTGACTGTTCACAAACACTTTGCCTATCAGTCTTTTCTTATTCTTTGATTCATCGTGATGAATTCGAGTGTGGATAGCGTTCATAGCGCGTTCTCGAGCTTCCCACCAGTATGGCAAAGTTTGCTACATGATTGTTATCCAAGTTAGACTTGAAAACTTCAGGTTACTCATTCGCGCGTATGGTCGATCATTGATAGCTGCGCAAAACCATACCAATCAATGATATTGTAAAACTTTACCACATATTGTACTTGAACGTCATCCCTAACCTCATGACGTACAAATCCGAATATAACTAACGAGCGTACTTTCAAATTCAATATTAGCTCTCAAGCAATAAATCATGGGAAATGGTAGGCCCTCCACTTCCACGCGTGGAGCTTTTGTATTCATATACTTTTATTTCATTACCATCTCGATCCCTCTAGTTTCTAGTCCACAAGCGTCACCACTATCCTGTAAATTAATCTTTGGCACGCCGAAAAGATCCACCTCAGCGCTAATTGCCAGTAAATTATTCTTCACATTCTGCATAAGAGTTATTCATTACTTACAAATCTCCCCATGAACAAGAGCGTAAGCAATGGTAATAATATTGAGATACGACCATAAAATCCAAGCCAACTTTTTCAAAATTCAGTCATGTCTTGCTGAAGATTCAATGAAAACAAGTTCAAATTCTAAAACCTCTGTTTTCTGAGAAATTTACCTTTAATACATGAAAGTAAGGAGAAACCCGCTACATATTCTCCAGATTTGGGGGGGAGGATTACTTTGATCTGAAAAGTTTTTTCTGCTGACTAGGTACATACACTGTAATAGAAAGACGAGAATCGGCCTGGTTATAAAGTCGAGAGGGTGGGAAGTAGATAGATCCCACGCTACATGTAAGTATAGGAAGGTTGAAAAAGAGCGAAGAATCGTGGGCGTCGGCTAAGGAGGAACTTCGAAAGAGGGGTAGGGATTTTTACGGCGGGGTTGAGGGGATATGTTTATAGTTTCTCTAACGGTATTGACGATTTACCATATGAAGCTGCTCACTATGTCGTTGAGGTGAAAACTTGACGTCTTCGCATTCTTGTTCGTTTTAACCTATCCCGTGATGTGGAAATGATGCACCACTCAACCAAAGACGAATGTGATCTCCGCGCTATCAGTTGTGTTTATACATAAGGTCATGAACATATCGACTGGTAGGTTATTTGATATATATTTGGCTTGTCCATATTGGTCAATGAGAATTGCATGTCATTTCTTAGGTACGCAATTATCGGGCAGGATATCGGTTCGTAGATTGCTTTAACTTTCAAACAGCGCTTTGAAATATTGCTGTGGTACAATGCATAACAGCTTGGATTGGAGTGTATCATGGTAGATATATCATGGTGGACATGTCATGATAGACATCTCAAACACCAACATTAAAGGGGAACATCGGTCAGAACATTTCGTCTTATTCGCATAGGAAGGAAGGAGTAGCTAGATGTATATTCAACTCGATCCATTATCCTATCATCATTTAGACCGTGCAAATCATCACGTCATATCTCATACCACCCATCTCCCATCTCTTTCTCCCTCTACCCTATTCAACACCTTCAAATTCTCTTGCTCCTTCTTTTAAATTATGGAGTTATCATCTTTACAGCGAGCAATGTATCGGGTACGTTCGGCGGCAATCGCGAAGTAGAACCGATGAAAGCACTGGGACACAATGCAAGGGGACACAATGTGTCCATTTCAACCTCATATCAGCATACGACATACACCTCATCGAAGAAGTCTCATTCAGCTTCTGCACGTATCAGCGGCACTGCAATCTAGTGGTCGGTGAGTTAAAATTCCCTTGAAGAACACATTGACAGTAAGGCAGCAAGTGAATTGGACATCATGCGTAAGCGATATCCATTGCTTGATTTCAGTCCACGATTGCTCACTCAGTAGATAATCAATAACTGCTTCTTGAGATTGTAGAATAGGGCCTACTATGCTAGTTACCATCGAGATTCTTCCTCCTACACAATATTATACCACGGCACGGCACCGGGACATATACCCCGTCACTAGCTCGCAGGTAGACCTTTTGAATAAGAGTTGGCACAAATAGGCTGTAAAGTTACTCTCTTGGGCAACCTGACATGCAAAATCACTGCACATTTACAAGCTCCTCCGTTGCATTGAGTATCGAGAATGGTATCAAAGGATTGTGTTCGTCTATTCGTCGGTGACGTTGATGTTGTGCTTACTGTCTACTGCCGAAGTTCCCTGAATTTTGCAGTGAGAGTTCTGAGGCACCGTCAATCAGATATCTTGGATCATACATCTGTCGAGGAGTATATTTGTGTTGTGAAACTTGAAGGCGAACAATTTGGATTAGCGGATGACCGCATGTGCGATTCAGCTTTTTTATATCGGCAGCGGTTCATTTTTCAGCTATGCTGTCTTGCCCCATGTTGAACATGGTAGCTTGTCGAACATTGTAGCAAAATAATCAAAACCTATTGCAAACATATTGCAAATGCTATGTCTCCAGAGACTTGACCTGATAAAACAAAAAGCTTTAAGCGCACAGTGGTTATGTTTTAGAGTAGAACCCTCCTCGTGTACCATAAAATTTCAAGGCAAAGCCACTCGGTACTTTATTCCCCGCATTGTTACCACGACAAGCGCAGGATATCGAGATCCACCGGAACATGCAATATGACCGATTACTTTCGAACACAAAGTCCCATGGAGATTCAAGGGCCCACATATGATGGCCACTTCAGCGGGCGACATGTGAGGGTCTAAGGGAAGGTGGAGGGGACGATAGAGTGGGCTATAGGCAAGACATGGCAGTGGAACGAGCAAGCTTATCGCGATGCCGCAGAGTAAAGCTTTCTATCTTCCCATCAGGCACGAAAAATTTGGACAGAGAGATGGGTTGCTAGAATTTCCAGTCGATAGTGAATATACAAATGGACCGCTCTTCGGTATGTGAGAATGAAAAGCCGAAGGAAATCATGAGTGCAAGACTGTCCAACGGCTTTAGAGATCCGGGCAGGAATCATAAGCTCTGAGCCTCATGTTTTTGGTCTCTGGTAACCTTGCATCTTGTGTCCAATTTCTCATAAACGATGAACGGCCGCTGTAGGATTTCGAAATCGCTAGTCTAAAATCATAATCAGCAGAACAGTTTCAAAAGTACTCTTGAGACATGATTTTCCCTGCAAAGCAGAGAGTTCACTCGGACATCCAAGTAAGATATATTTTCACGACCACTAGCACCACCTTCACATGCAAAACATCTTATTGAAAAATTCATTAGTTTTGTGCAATAGCCGTTGAATTCATGAGAGTACACCTATGCAGTTTGTTTGAACCGCTCTTGTAGCCCACATCCATCCATCGCACCCCGCAAGAATATAAAACAGACCCATGAACCATTCATGCCATTTATTTCTTGGCAGCAGCGGCCTCATCAGCTGCATCCTTTGCTCTCTTTTCACGCTTTCCGGCCAATCTAGCATCACTTCTTGCATCGCGCAACTTTCTGTATGCACCTCCCTCAATTGGTTTTGGCATGTCGCTCTTCTTGATCTCTGAGAATCCACCCTCAACAGTGGAGATTGGGAGAGCGTTCTTGACACGGCTGCTGGTCTCCTTGAGAGCAGCGACTTCCTCCTTGGTGGAGTCACCCTTCTTAGGTTGACCAAGTTTGCGTGGGAAGAGGATAAGGCGGGCACGGAAAGACTTGAGGCGGTCGACGTTGGCCTTGAGGGACTCGACGGAGAGGTTTTGACGGCGGGCATCTACGTAGATTCCGATGGTTGGGGCGAGCTTGCGGGGGATTTGTGCCTCCTATAATAACATCAGAAAACTATTTCCACAGAACCGAAAATTTCCAGTCTATCTCACCTTCAACTCGGCGAGGGTGAAACCTCGGCCAGCTCGTACACGTCTGTTGTACTTGATGGTTGGGCATCTGACAACAGGTCTCAACAAGTCGATTGGGCGTGGGGCGACAGCTGCAGTCTTTGCGAGACGAGCATTGCGGCGTCTGAGTTTTCGGCCAGGCTATTCATATTGTTAGATTCGATTCCAGAGGTTTTTGCATTCCTTTTGCGCGTGGTGGTTTACCTGGTCGAAGTGAACTCTAACTCGTCTTTGCCAATCCTTTCGGAAATCTATCCATAATCAGCATCTTTGTAATTGTCCTAATTGATCTGCAAAGAGGACATACGGTTGTGGGCAATTTGCTGGTTGTGCTTGATCGCCATTTTGTCGGATTGCAATCAAGTTGTCGTTGGTCGTCGTCTTCAAAATTCGAGATGTCGGAATCGCAGTATTGGACTTGCTGGGTTCGAAAAATTTAGGGCAAACAATCCCACAACCGAATTTTCCAAAATTAGTGTAGCACGTGATGCAAACTTTTTCTCATCAATCCTTGCTCGACCCTCTTTTATTGATCATCGCCCTTCACTTCCTCAATCCTTTTATACAATGATACACTCATACAGTACGATGTACTAATAATCGCCTTCGTTAAAATTCCGGTGAAGTTATTTCAATATACTTTCAAGATTCCCGGTGAGCTTCCGGTGAGCTTTCAATTTTAGAAAAGGTCTTCATTATCGTTACCAATAAACATTCCTCGATGTTGGATGTGATACTTATTATTATTGTGATGGTAAATGTCAGTCCGTTTCGTTATACGATTTACTGAATTCATCATTTTATTCATATCTACTCGATATGTTCATCAGTTCAACAATCCGCATCATATTTAGTCTACTCTTCAAAGTGTCGTCAAACATGGTGGTTGACATATCATGACTAGGCGTTATGAATTCACATACATGACAACTTGCTTCCTAAAATGTATCTCGATCGTGATACTCGATGCCATGATAGCGTTCACGTACTGCCAGAATCAATAACATTACATTTAAAGAGTTCGGAGGTATAAAGTTATTTTTATTTCATCAACTAATTTGAAGTTGACTGATTCATGCTATACATATCTCATTACTGCCGTAAAACGTTTTCGTAAAATTGATTATTTTCACCTAGCAACCGGAAGCAAGACAAGCAAATGTCTCAAGTCTCAAGAAATTAGGTAGGCCAGAAGAAATGACCACAAGTCCCATCCGCCCATTTTTTACGCAAAGACATATCTCATTTGCCCTCGAAACCGCTGAACCAATCCAACGCCAAAGCACCTTTTTAATGATCAAATACAAAAAGCCCATTCTGGAAGTTCTTCAGTGAACCAAGGTTACTTGCTTTCAGTGTTTGTGAAACCGACCCAAGTCTTTCTCAAACATGGAACTTCTTCGTTGCGATTGTCATCAAACGGAAGGACCGCCTCTTTCCAGCCGACGGCATTCCATTGACGTTCATTCTTGACACGCTCCTTATCAGGTATTTTACTAGCGAGGGCTCTCTGTCTTCTCTTCTCGCGCTCCTCAATGACGGGATACATGATTTTTCGTCGAAGTAAATGGGTTACATGGCCGTGAATAACACCGATATTTCCGGTTTCTAATACATGCTTCAAGAGACTGAAAGGCAAGTTGAGTAACAACCTTGACAGCGTAAGAGTAATAGAATCCGAGGAAGGGTAGCGAAGGCTCTCTTCAGTAGGATGGTCGCCGAACTTAATAGAGCTCAATCGTGAGTTTGTGGGCCGGTGATCAGGTACATGCGGGATTCTAGAATTGGAATGAATGTCTGAGACTGTCGTATCCAGTTCAAAGTTAGGAGGGAAGGATAGAATGATGAAGTTGATTATGTTGGAAATGATGATGTTGGCGCATGGAGTATAAGTACTTCGGCCCACTATATCGTTGACATCTGGATTTCCTGAGTTCCACGACGCATCAATACCTCCTTCAAGAGCAAATTCAAGAGCCTTTTCTACTGTGTCCCAGGTAATGAGTTGGCTCGCAATGGTGCAACCAGTCTTCCAAATTTGAGGAATTTGAAGAACAACCCCTGATGCTATGTAACCAAGTGTGAAGTCGAAACGTTCAGCTTGGGTTAATGGCATGGGAGCTGATCCAATGTACGGAGCCGGAAAGCCGGCCATTGCATCTAAGTCCAATACAGGTCCACCATATAGATATCGAACCGCCAATGAGAATGCATCAGATCGCAAGTAATGATCATCTGACTCAATCAAGATGTTCTGGATAGGTAGAGGTGAATCAAAATTTGCGCTAGCTCCAGGTGTAATGAGACCTTTCAAAACGAAACTGCGAGCCAAGATCAATCTGTGGGCACTAATTCGAAGAGGAGCTGCTCGGTCATCAGAGTAGCGTAGCTCAAGAACGCAATCAGAAAACTCTGGTTGTGCGAATTGCTCTCGAAGGTGAAACCAAAGATCTCGGCGGTTGCCGCCTGCCCATGGAATTTCTTCTTTGCGCGGGTAGCCGACGACGCCACGATATGGTGGCGGTCCCATTGGTGGAAGTGGAGATGGATGATGTCCATAATGGGGGCCCAAACCGTTTTCCTGGTCCTGAATTGATGTTCGAAATCCATGGATGTTGTGCTTGTTGGCTGGATCAAAGCCGTTGAACCGAGGACTCTCAACAATTTGGGGACCAGTTGGGGAGTAACCTTCTTGAGGGACAAATGGTTGCATTTGTTTGCGAAGGAAGTCATCTGGTGGAGGGACTTGAAAGCCGTCCTGGGGGTGGTAATATCCTGGAGGGAATGCTGGAGTCATTGGTGAAAACCCATTCGACATGTGGTGTTGATGGCCGCCGTTGGAGAGATGAGGACCATGGCGCGCACCACCTTGCTGTGCGTAAGCATAAGGCGGAATATTGCCAGCGCTCGAAGGGGGGGCTGGTGACGAATTATTGGAATCGGGATATCCGCTGAAGATAGGGTTCGAAACGCTGGTATGGGCGTGGTGCATTGGATGGTGACCATTGAACGCAACCTGCTGTGGAAATTGTGCAGATTCGGAGGACATTGTGGATTGATTGCTAGCTGGCACAAAGGGTGGAGGTAATTGATATGTTGATCTCGATGTGGTAGATTGGGTTTCGGATGGAGTAGAGTGCTTTTCCTCTTGAGGTTTGTCTGCTACAGAAAAGAGAAGATTTAGCGACAAGGACAATATTTTGGATTGGCAGAAATGGCGAGGCTGAAAGTGAATTCTCAAATCTCACCTTTTGCTTCATTCACATTGGCCAAACTTTCCTCGCCCTCTCGTTCAGTAGAACTTCGCTCAGTAGAACCAGAACCAATCGTAACACCGCACTCAGTAGAGCTAAATCCATCCAGCGAGTCAGAAGTAGATGGTGTGTCGGCAACTGCTGTGGCAGCAGGCTTGGGGAACTCGTTTGTTGCCTTCAAAGCTTTGCCTTTTGGAAGAGGCTCATCGATATGCACGGCAGGTGCATCAACAGTTGAAATCGATGTAATGGGTACTTGGACTGCTGGAGCCGTCGAGGATGGGGGTGCGACTTCCTTCGCCTTTTCTCGAGTAGGTAATTTCTTTTGCTGTAGCTTACCATATGAAAGAGGCAGAGCAGGAACAATGCCTCTCGGAACCGCAACTGCAGGCCTTGGGCGATTCTGCATGACTTTTGACGCGCCGTTTGCTGGTGCCATGTTCGTAATATTTATTCAGTCGCAACAAGCTTTTCTACTTGAGCTTGAATTCACGACTGACGTCCCCAAGATTCAACAATGACCTCAAGCTGGTCATGTAGCATCTGGGGAGTCTTTCGTTGCTTGATGAAGCTTTTAAGGTGAGCGCAAGTGAAATGACTTGCAGTTTGAAAAGAAGCTCAAGATACTGATTAAAGGTAACCAATTCTGCGGGGTGCGAAATAAATTTGTTTAAGCCTGGGAGCCTGATCTAGAATGGGCTCTAACGTCTTTGAAAATGGTGTGGGTTTGAAAGGAGCTTGTACCTGTTTTCTCCGACGGACTTAAGAGGAAGCTACCAGAAGAACAAACTCAAAAACTTGGTATGCTTTTAAGTTCGGACTCTAAAAACAAACACAAACAAACATCTATGGATTTGATATATATCACATTATACATGAAATACTGCTGACCTAGTTATACCCATGTTTTCTTACTCATATATACAATACTTACAAAAGCAAGAATAGTGTAGTAGATTCTACCTACATATAGACATTTCTCACGTGTTCCTTGTTCAGGATACAAGGTACTATTTTGCTATTCGAATCCAAGACGTTCTCAGAGAACAGAGAAAGTTCTCTCACATACAATAGCACATCATAATATAAGATATGGAATGTTCTGAGATAGTTCTCCCCGACATACCTCAGGAGTCTTCTACAGCATGCTATGGAATTCACAACGCCCTCCATGAATGTTGATATGTTGGTGTACCATCACTGACGTACTGGTAAGCAATTCTTAATTCTGGCTCACTGTGTTGTAGGTGATGTATTGAGCAGGGCAGCATATCAGTGGAAACCTCCCGCTATTTTCTAAGGCAGAAGATTGAGGGACTGCTTACCGCAAGTAGAGGCATTTTGGCATTTTCTTTCAAATATATTCACTATTTTAGTGCATTTCAGGTATTCATGAGAGGGGAGCTTGGGGTTGCTAGGTACAATGCTCAACATAGCCATTGCTACGGATTGTATCTCTTCGGAAATGCAAATGACTACCTAAATTTCGAAAAAGTCGATCTCATTTTTAAGATTCAGACTTGAATTATTGTACGATGATACTTGTATTCGCTAAGCCTCAGTCACAGCATTGAAGTTGATAGCCTTTTGAATATTGCGCACGATCTACCTTGCTGGGTAGAAAGAGTGAATTTGGAGAAATATCGCATCCATATAGTTGACTTTCGCGCCAGATAATCCCTTCTCCTCTTGCCGACATTCAAACAGTTTCCCCCCACCATCTCCAATCGCAACTCCATCATAACATCACCGCGCTTCCCATACCGCAATTGCAGACACTTTGACGATGAAAGTCAAAGAAGCAGACTCGGCCATGTTAGGAGCTGAAGAAGAAAATCAAGGCGTGGCGGGAGTTGGAGAAGAACATAGTGAAAATGTTTGGGAAGCTAGGTACTCGAACGTGCGGTTCAGCAAAAAATATGACCGTAGGTGCTATCTTTTAATTTACTATAGCATATGACAAATACGATCATAACTCCATTCTAAATTCATATACAGAGCGAGGAATTGTTGGAGAGTTTGAAAAGTTTGATAGGACCAGGAGCAGAGGATGAGAAAAAGCGAAGAGTGATTAAGTGGACCCAGACGGGGAAGGGTCGGAGAAAGGCTGCCGAAAGCCAAGCTCGTAATAAGGAGAAGAAGATCGAAAAGATTAAAAGGTTCCAGATGCGGAGGGAAAGTAACATGGCGAAAAATGCGCAGAGGGCTGAACGTAGGAAGATTGCCGATGCCAAACTTAGATGGGACGCAGAACATCCGGAAGAAGCAGCAAAGAGAAGAGAGAATAATAAAGGAGCGCGAAAGCGAGCAGCCCAGAAAGCAAAGAAGAGACTTCGAGCAGAATTTCAGAATGCCGGGGAGATGGTAAGTTTCATCTATGACATTACTCATTGAAGTCTGTGAGACGGATGTACTGATCACATAATGTATAGGGGCTGTCGACTGCAACAGATAGATACATGATGAAGTTGGACGCTGCGCGTGGTGTAGGAGAGGAGGCTGTCGAGGCTGATGCTATGTACGCAGAGAAGATGGCTGATGACGATTCTGATGTTAGCGCGATGAAGAGTTTGGATATCTCTGAGAACTTAACATTCAGTCTGGCTATCGGGGAAAAATAAGCTTCACTTATTTTCAATGAAGAGAGAGAGCATTTCTTTTTGCGTAAACTTTTTAAGACCCAATACGAACAAGTGAAATTTTACTCCATGATATTTCAAAATGACACCAAAGATTCACTCATTCCCCCTATCTCCTCATCTTTATTCATGTATAAATACTGAAACTTTTAAAAATATCAATAATTTAACAATGAAGAAGCTTTTGCTGCATATCTAGTAAATAATATGATCTTGTTCATGCAAGATCATGTAACATATGTGCAATGCAAAATAGCATGCAAATGCACACTTTTGTTGTATCTCTCATCCCCCTACATGCTTTCAATAGTAAAACCTCACAAGAGCATGTCCAATCATGGAATAGCTTTTTGTAATGCGATGGGTAGATAGATAGGTATCTGTTCATTGTTTCAAGAAGTCATTGTGGTTCTTTCACTGTATTTTTGTGTGCAGTGGCTGATTTGTTATTCAAGTTCTTATTCATGCCCGCCATTGTCATTTCTCTTACTGATTTAGATTACCTACTTGAGTGAGGTACAAGCTGGAATGATCGAACTGTGATTGGTGTATAACTATTGAACCTCCCACTCATATCGACCGTAGAGACAAATCCCCATGTTTTCTCCAAATGCTCAGGATGTCGTCCACTATTTGTAAAAATGAGATACCTATCATTTCATCCAAGATACCTACTTGCCTATATTAAGATACCTACCTACCTACCTACCTACCTTACTTATATCTCACCTACATACATACAAACATACAAACATACATACATGCACCAATGATAAATCCCACCCAGTACCAGTTCTCTCGTGCAGACAGTCTAGAGATAAGCCCTCCGCCCTTCTCAAATACAATGAAATACAATAACATAACACCTCGCACTCCGACATGCAACAAAACACATCCTCGCATCTTTGTTCTCTTCTTTCTCCGTCTCATTGGCCCATTGCACATGCAATCGACTGTTTCTCTTCTGAATGAGGGATGGACGACTCCTGAATAGGCGAGTACTTAGTGGGATTGGGCTTATCTTTGACATTATCACATCATGAGAGATAAGGATTGGGGAAGAGTGGAGCTATGATTATTAGGTAATGTAATATAAGTTCGAGGGAAAGTAACGGTTGGATATTTGTTAATACATTTGAGCTTGTACTCCGTGCCAGAGGATACCCAGGTGGTATTCCGTCAACGCGTGTAAGGGTAGGTATTGGATATGTAATGATCCATGGACGAGACAATGGTTCCTGCCTGCACTTTGGTAGGTAAGAACTTAACTCGATCTTGTCGATGCTGCAGGAGAGAAATCAAAAATAGATTACATCATAGAATTTTAGGTTTAGATTCTCCGTTCATGTATTTGTTATCCATGTTTGATTGATGATAGGAAAGAAAGCTAATCAAGGAACGGAAATGGAGGAGACCTAAATAGGAGCCTAATTAAAGCACGTGTAGATAGCCTTGATGAATTCCAGTTTATTGAATGAAGTTTGAATGAAGTTTCGTTTGCTTACTCTACTTTTTTTTGTTCACATCTTACGGAATTTCTGGCGCAAACATTACTGCAACTGCTTGCTATATTTTCAAAGTAAGTGATGTTAGTTTTAACTTTATACTACGTCTCTCCTCCAAATCGTGAAAGTGGACGAACGAACTTTCATTAATGGCGTGGTGAGGTTTGTGATATGACCGATTGCGGGGTGTGAAGTGGGCTGAGATGGGACCAAGGATCCCTTTGCGCAATATTTATATTTCTCGGGATTCCCATTTCTTTTATCGCATAGTACAATACTTACTTATCTATTGAGCGCAGACTCTCATATTCAAAGGAGAATAATCGCAAGAATATTTTTTTTATAGAATATTACCTTAATGGCCGAGTCTGAAGTTAGTCACGGTCGCGGAGGTATGTATTTCTTGAATGTCTTCAGTATAGGGAGGTTCTAACGTCATAGCAGGCGCAGGAAATATTGGAGCCGATTCCACTCAGTATGCAACACCTTCCTTCTATCGCGAATATTTGAGCATTCGCAATCCAATATCAGGCGAAATTTGTCGACAGGTAAACTAATGGGCGCAATAGATATGTTGATGGCGAAATTGTCCGTCAAGGACCAGCAGGAGATCACGGCGATGGAGCATTCAGCGTCGGTCGCGGTGGGGCTGCAAATATCGGCTCACCTGGTCTCCCAGCTACCAAACGAAGCGATGTGGATAGTATCCCAGATGCTGCATTGAGGCCCAGCACCGATGGCGAGGTTGTACATTTCGGACGAGGTGGAGAGGGCAATGTGGTTAATACGACCAAGCCGGGTGTACAACATCCGGTTGGATTGGCGGATAAGTTGAAGAATAAGTTGTTCAAGAAGAAGGCGCACGCTACTGAGAAATAAGAGGCTGGAGGAGAGGATATTCTCTGAGATTGGTATCATGGGTCTTGGCCCCATCTTGACCTGAGATTTGCAAGCTTCTTCGCCGGTTAGATTTGAGGGGACTTCATTAATAAATTTCGAAGTTGGGGAGAGGAGTTTTGACATTCTTCTGGGAGGATAAAATGATACCCGAGTAATGATTGACTTGTGGGATTGGATTGAGTCTTTTAATTTGTTTGTCTTTTAACATTTGTTGTTTGCTTAAGAGAGAAAGTATTCCAATGATATATTCTGGTTTGTAATATATGCTGAGGGACCATGAAGCAGCAAACTGATCAATCGTTCGCACCGTCAACATGTGACTCGACTACCTAGGTAGATAGATACCTGATGCTGACAGTATTATACATACTATACTATACACATTTGCTAGTTAGTTGAGCGGTATGGGAAGCGTTTCCAATGATTCAAGAATATGGATTTGATAGCTCTGGCACGATATAGACATACAAGGGGACCTCGAGGCACAGCTACGTAATGTTGTCAAAGCTTCGAGCATCATTGCTATCCATGGATATTTACATTGATTCCACTCTGAATTATTGATCGACCAATCAAAAAAGCAAATCTCTCAAAAATGGGCCAATGAGACCTTTAAAATCTGATGTGAACTTTGGCTGGCCAATGAAAATGGGTTGATCAGAGCTTTTTTAATTGTTGTGCGACACTTTATTTACACTTTGCATTTTGATAAACCTTCTATAAACAACACTTGACAGTCGGGAGAGTTGTCAACCCTACTGTTTTGATTTAACTTTAAATCTCTTCAACCACAACCAAAATCTCGACCATTACATAGGATTGTCGTAATCATTGACAGTCATTTACTCAATTCCCGGACTTCGCGGTGAATCTCCTACCTTGACTTTATTTTGCCTAAAGGGGAGCAAGATCTTGATCGCGTATAATCTTCGTTCATTCTGAAGTACCTCGAAAGGTATCTATTTTATGTCTCGAAAGTTTTGGTATCCTCTACAATTACCTACCCACATCAAAAATTTGCAAACTCTCCTTGGTCAACCATTTATATTTACATTTACATGTACTTTGGATAAATATCATAACATTTCCCATTCTACCTCTGCCTCAAAACTTCTTACAGAAGCTGCATCTGCTTCGCAGTCAACTCGCACATCGACTTCACGTCCCCGCGCACGCGACTTTCCATCAATACTCGAGACTCACAAATCCATTTCTCGCGGCTACACTTCGCGGTTTATCATGGCGCCAAAACATGGCTTGAATGGCTCGAGTTCATCTTCGAATAAACGAATGAAGACAGAGTCTTCCGAGCCAGGTTCTATCTCCTCTCCTGCCGCTGTTCAAGAGGCGATATCCTTCGAGATTAAGATACCGCTTATGGATCTGGATAAAAAAGGAAAGGGGTCAAAACAAAATGCGGAACTGAGAGCACTGGCAGAGGAGCATATATCATCATTTCAAGGTTTCAATGCGCCGGAGGATGTATTTAATTACTATTATACTGTTGTGCCAAATATAGAGTGGGCGGCCATGAGGAAATATAATAACTTCATAAGTAAGTGTAGTTCAAACATTAGCTATTGAACTTCCTCTAATTTGAAGCAGTCCAAGGCGATACTTATAAAAACAATCAATTCGTTTATGTGAAGGGCAAGACAGAAACAGGCACACAACCAAGGGACTTCTGGATAGCAAGGATATTGCAGGTTAGAGCTAAAGATCCGCAGCATGTCTACGCCTTGGTAAATACTGTTATCTCTGGGAAAAGACCTTGGACTGATTGGTATTAGGTTGCCTGGATGTATTGGCCGGAGGAACTACCAGCGACAGCCAAAGCTGCAGGCGAGACATCCGCAAGTTTAGGACGGAGGAAATACCACGGAAATTCAGAGCTTATTGCGAGCAATTATCTGGATGTCGTAGATGTATTGACCTTCGCAGGAAAGATAGATGTTGAACGTTTTTCTGAGGACCTGGATGATTATGCAGTATCTGATCCGGATCCCAGCAAGTTTTACTGGCGTCAGACATTCTGTCAAGCCACCCAGAGACTTTCGGTGAGTTTTATCTCTGTAAATCAGACACATTAAAACTAATCATTTTCTTTCAGGACTTGCCCGTCTATTGTATTTGCAATGGTCACTATATTCCCGATAAACGCGAGTATGAGCATATTTGTGATAATGGAGATTGTCAAACTCTATATCATTCGGAGTGTTTGATTGAAGATGCCCTAATCAAGCGATATCACGAGGAGTACCCAAATGAAACTGCAACAAATGGAACAAAACCCAAAGATAAGAAGAACAAGAATGGGAAATCGAAACAGAAGATATACTCTAAGGAATTCAAAGGGGAATTCGCACATGATCAGGATGAGCAGACTCCACCAATGATCAAAATTACGGACAAGAGATCGACTCCGCATACGGTGACATTGCAGCGGGTTGCATGTCCAAAGTGTTCAACTCTATTTGAATAATCTCTTGTTTTTCGAGCTTTTGGTTCTAAATCACTATCACAGCTTATTTCCAATGCGAACTTTAATGATTCACGGCCACTTATACAACACAATCTAAAATGATCTCTCGAGATCATGCTTCTCGTGGAAGCAGATGCCCCTTGCATCTGCATCACCCCTCCACAATCTAACACATATACGTACGATTTTCAATGTATTTGTACATACTTTACACCAATTTCATTCACAAAATTTAATTTCTGGTCATGGTTGTCTGGACATATCATTTTGTATTGCTGGAAAAAGCGAGCTGGATGCTAGGTGAATCAAATAGCGGCGTCTCTGGAGATAGTGGATCGGGAACATACTTGTGCCCTCTAATACCCATGTTTATTTGATTTTGATCCTCAGGTAACTGATGGTTTCGATTTCTCTTTTGTTTTTGTGTGATATTTTTACTCGTTGGTATTTCGCAAGCGAGTTTTTCCATTTTGGGTCATGGCGATTGAGAGTGCGCAAATAACTTTTCTTAAATTGTCGAATGAATGGGGATAAAATTATTGGAGATTGAGAAACGAGAGATTTGGGGAAACGGGAAGAGAGCATAAGTATAACAAGTAGTTCTAGTAAGATCATGTACTTGACTGGAGAGGCGTCCCAAATGGGCATGGTAAGGGAACGTTGATGCAACATCAGTAGAACTGTGATCTTTCGGAGGGTAGATGGTGTTTTCAGTGGCACATTCACTGAGGAATATGGGGGGAATTGGTGATTAGTATCAGAAATAAGAGTAGACTATGCACAATACCTTATCATTGTTAATCCTGGATGGCTATAACTTGAATATGATATGCGTATATTGAGTGTCTATCTCATTCTTGAAATTGAATCTTCCTCTGTATTTGTCACCTACTTCGTTTGAGTAATTTTTTACATCATTAGAATTATACAAGAGTAGCTATATGGGATGTTATTTCTTAACTTTGTTCTCTCTTCTGTTCGTTATTTTCTTGATTTGCAGGTTGTAGTGTGTAAATGGTATGGTATATATTTAGTGGTGTTGTGTGGAATGTTCTTTATAGAAATTGAATTAGGGGAGGTTTTGGGAAGAGGGAGGTGGGAAAATGAGAAGATGAGGAAATGAGGAGTAAAGAATATAGGGGCATACAGTGTCAGGTATGAGGTATAATTGGCGAGAAGATATCAAGAGGGAGGAAGAGAAGAGAAGAGGATACTAAGTTGAAGAATAGGAACTGAACATTATAAATCATAAAGGAGATGTATGGATATATATCTAGCTATTGATTCCAAAGAGTAAGTAGGAAGTAGGAAGTAAGAAGAGATGAGAAGTAAGAAGTACAATAACTGTTAGCTATAACCTAGCTAGCGGTATAGATAATTAGAATAGTATATACAACCTCTTATTTCTTTCCAAGGATATCACTTTAGAAAAGAAGGATGATGTAAAGATGTAAAAGAGTTGAGTAGATGGTTGATTATTCGTGAAAATCTATTTATCTATATTTCCTTTCCTTTCCTTACTTTTTGTCTACCTTTTCTACCTCCTTCTCTATACTCACTCTCTGCGCTCACTCTATTCTATCCCTTAACTTCAAATTTCTATTCCTATATATATACTCATACCTAAAGATCCTCTATCCTGTCTCTCACTTCCTCTATCCTCCCCCCCC
>PQXJ01000291.1:0-47259 GCA_004786225.1 Botryotinia narcissicola | reverse complement strand
ATTTATATATAATTATAAACTCTAATTCAAAATAAATCTATAGCTTTAAACTTTATTTATTATAACTTTAGGTTTTATATATTAAAGCTTTAGACTTTAAAGTTTATAAAGGCTTATAAAAAAAACAGATTATTTCAACAGATTCAATAAAATCAGCTTTTTTTAATTTTTGTTTTTAATCTGTATTTTCATTTTTCTATATAAATTTATTGAAAAACATGGATTATTTAATATTATTTTAAAATAACCTATTCTCTCCCTATTTCAAAATATACTAAATTTATTGAAATGCAGATTATTCGATAGAATCCGCGATTTAATATTCAAACATAAATTCAAAATCCGCTTTCAAAAAGCGCGGAATATTCAGTGGATTCAGCGCGGATTTGTATATCCAAACTAGCCCTTAACCATCAAAACCACCGTTACAATCGCGACTCGTATTATTGATATGATCGATCCCTCAAACACCATGAAGGAATTAAGTAACAATAGTCCCGAGGCTGTACGATTAATTTGTAAGATTCCCTCATTTACCCCTTGTTTCTGGGTGTTTCAATATCATACTCGCAGTTTCCCTCCCCGCCATCCACTCCTTTCAAACAATCCTCGCTAACACTAACAGCTTTTCTCCTCATCTTGATCAATCTCTACGAACTAATAGCTGCCTTTCAGGACAATTAGGCAGTATATAAATTCGGAATTGTTTCTCGATTGGCGGCAGCTGGTGTATTTTGGAGTTTTAGGGGTGAGTGGGTGAAGGTTGTCTTTGTGGAGTTGGGAACTTTGGTATTGTTAGCGGGAGCAATGGAGTTCGCTTGAGGAGGAGACGGCTTAGTAATGATGCTGAGAAGGGAAGGGAAGTCAGGGGGAGGGGAGGGATCAAGCTAGATTGCCAAGAAGTAGAGAGGGTAGGAGGTAGGCTGCTGGCGTTGAGATTTAGCGGCATGGTGGATTGAAGCGAGAGATTCCGGTCTTCTCAAATCAATTTAGGAGTCATTAATAGACATGGCGTTCAGGATTATTCATACAATGACACATCGTTTTGAAAAGCCATGCATTCAATTCAACTAGTTGTCGAATCTACTAAATCCATCACTTATCAAGAGGTGAATATGTGCCCAGATCCAATTACTACTCCCTTAGATACGATCACATATCGTCATTTTCATCCCTTCAATTCCTTACCTCCATCTCAATCTCCATATACGCCAAAACCCGTCCCAATCTCTCGCCTTATTGATAGCCGCCCCTACGTTCACTCTGGAAATTTGCTCCACCTGATTGATCGCGACCATTCCATGCGCTTGTTCGCGTATTCTGAGCATGCGGACTGGCGGTATTTCAGCCGGAATCATCACGTCGAGCCCCTGTGTTTGACTGGCGTAATGCATTACCATTGGATGTCACCGCATCAGAGCCATGAGATGCTTGTCGAGCGGAAGAGGAGTGCTGACCACTACCTAGCTTGATATCAGTAATGTTCCATGAGAGAAATATGAGTGGCATACTACTTGTTTCACTTCTATTTTGTGGATTTGAGGTAACCACATAGCAACTTGTGCTATTATTTGCTTGAGGATTACCGTGCATATGCACGCGCTCCGCTGAATTTCCCCATACGCGAGTTATTGAATGTTCAAGAAGGCTATCAGGAGCTACCCTCGATCTCTGAGCTTCCCTTGCAACTCTGTCAAAGGATTGTTCCATCGATTCACCTGCAAGACGAATGGGAGGCAACTGTTCGCCATCTGCGGCGTTATTATTGCTTTGGCTATTTTGGTTTGGCATATTGTTTTGATGTTCTTGAAAAGAGACTTGTGGTTTTGGTTTGTGGATGTTGAGAACAAAAGGAAGAAGAATAGAATGCAAGAGCTGGGGGATTCGGAACGCTTAAGTAAAACTTTCCCAGCATCTATGACTGGATTAGAATTCTTGGTAGTATCATATGAGTGTTGTTTGTGAATATGGCATTCACGATTATATATATGACACATTATCTTATAGAGTCACGCATTCCATTTGACTAGTTGTCGAATCTACCAAGCCCATTGTGTATCGACCAAAGACTAAGCAGCCAGGCGCGCTTACTAGTAGCCTGGAAGCCCTCTCCTCATCTTCTTTGTTTGGCTTGAATTTCTCTAATTTAACAGCTCTCGATTATCTTCCATTTCTAGTCTCTTCCCATCTTGAGGAATAACTCCATTCTACATCTCTCGTGCCCGGTTTGACACTGGAACCGTTTTTCTCTCTTTCTTTTTGCCATTTATCATGACCATCTATTCTATCAGCACCTTCAATTGAGTTATAATCTTCTTCCTCTGAAAGTTTCCAGGGCTCTCCATTGTCATCCCACGAACCAATTTGCGAAATCAACAAGTCATTCTCCGCTTTTCCCCAGGTATTCTCTTGGGAACCAGAGTGGGATGATCCGTGCTGAGTAAAAGCGGGACGAGGGGCTACTAGTTGATATCAGTACGAATAAATAAGAGAAATAGGGAGGTACATACTGCCTGTGATAAAAGTTTTCTGTGAGATTTGTGCTCCGGATGGCGAATTCATCGATGATCCATGAGTTGAAGCTTGCTTTTTTATCTTCGGTTGATGAGGGCGAGATTGCGCAAATAGAGGAACTGGTGGTTTAGGACGAGAGCTTTGCTTTCTACTGCGTTCAAACTCTCTCCTGCTTGCAGTTCCACCTGTTTTTTTGTACTCTTGATATCGCCGTTCTGCGAAAGTGATGTAAGCGTCAAAATCTTGGAACCCTTTGGTTTGTATAGGCTCATATCGATCGTCAATCTTTTTTTCACGATTAAGAAGTGAATGTTTCAAGACTGGTTTGTTACTTCGTTGATTTGGTTTTGATGACATGTTGTGTTAAGGTTGACAGTAAAGTTTGATGTTGACAGAAGAAAAGATGGTGAAGTGAAGGTCTGTTGGATTCCAAACGCTTAAATAAAAATTCCCCAGCATCCATGACTGTCTTGAAATTGTCGGCATTACCATATGAGTGTTCCCGAAACAATAGTTGTGACTATTCCGACGCAAAACTCGGAATGAATCATGATCTAGCAATGATTCGAAAACATGACTCCAAACATCTGACTCGCATGTTGTTGACACAGTGTCCTTGGATCCGAGGTTGTCTGGATATTCGCTGATGATTCTTGAGAAAGTAAAGAGAGCTGATACATGGCAGAAAGAATTAGTTGTGAAATACTCACTTGGAAAAGGCAAAATCATCGCTCGGGTGCTCAACTTTTCTGACACGTTGGATTTGGCTTTTCAAGAGTATCTGGAACAATGACAACTTAATGCTCAACTTAGCTACGAAGAATGATGATTTAATATTCAATTCCGTTACATGCATCGAAAAAGCGATATTCATAGGATTCGAAATGATGATGAGAATCGGGGCACGATCCGTGTTTGGATTAGAGATAGGTGAAGAAAAAGCTCAGAACGGGTGCAGTGTAGACGAACTTCAACCTGACTACCCCATTTCACTTCAAGTCGAAAGATATCCTCCAGTTCCTCAAGGTCATTCCCACTAATGGGTTGACTCTCCGGAAACCAATAAATCCCGAATGAAGATATCACTTGCTTGAAATCAGACCACAACTAGTAGCTAGTTTTTGGTAAACACATAGCGAATTGCGTTCTCCCTTCACAGCTGGATCACTTCTATTCCGATCTAGTAAACTTCCGATTTTCATCTATACACTTTATAATTAACTTGGGAGTCTTATTCTCAAGATCAAAAAATCGAGTGGAGTAATTTTCGAAAGATTATGACATCACAATGATCGAATGTTGCTGATCATGAGAATGAAATAGCGGGTTGAGAGTGTCAATGATTATGGAGGCGTGAGTTCAGGTCTTCTGGGCTATTTACGATATATTTGGATGTGCTAACATATGTTGATAAAATTTTGTGCTCATGAGCACCTGAAAGTGCTGATCAGGCATCTCAGGGTAACGTTTGGTAGAGGAGATGGTGCTTGTGCCGCGGTGGAAGGGTAGAGCGGGTGTGGTGATCGAAGAGCATTGAAATGCCAAACACTTATTAAAATAACATTCAAGAGTCCCAATAATCGTCCCAACTTTATTTGCTGTATCTGCTATTTTTTATATATAGTAAAACCTCACCAATTTGGAGAGGAGCATAAACAGAAATATTGTTATTCATCCCGCTGACGACATCTCGAAGGACTGATCGTAACTCAAAAATTTGACATGCCAAGTTTATGAAGTCTGTATCTAGAAGAGTATAGAAAATCATGCACAATGGAGACAAAATGGCGGGCCCGACAGCACGTCCTGCCCCCCATTTCTTCGCAATCAAAAGCAGACAAGCAATCACGACGATAAATCCCCCAAATCTTGTCCCGGCAATAACCTCCAAATACTCTGACCCTCGCGGAAGTTTTTCATCTTCAGTTTCGTATTGTCGGTCTCCATCAAATCTATGGCAACTTTAGTAGCCGGCGCTTGGCAAATACAACGACGCCATAAAGGTAGCATTCGTATATCGAAGATTCTAAGACATTTCTTCGTCATCTCTATACTTCTCTTGTACTCCGATTGATAATACTCTATCAGGGGAAGGTATCTACTACGCAATCGTGGACAAATGATCAAATCCTCGGGTTTCTTCCACTTCCCATCGAAAACAAAATAGTACTTCGTGACTTTATCTTCTGGACCTATTTTGGGGCCGACTAATGCGTTGCACTCTATTTCTATAAGAAACATCGAGAAAATTGACAGCGCTTTTTCCAATTGGCTCAGGTTTGCTAGAGTAGCTGCGGAAGTCTTCTTAGTAGCATATATGACGGGAGCTTTCCATATATCGGATGAGTTCTGATCGTGATATTCGAATCGTAGGATGTGTCCGTCTGTGATGTAGTGTAGCTTGATGTTTATCGGCTTTTCATCCTCGGTCCTGGCGGATATGAAGAGTTTTAACTAGAATCACAAATTATTAAAATAAATAATGTCTCGATGAAGTTGCTTCGCCCGACTTACCTCTATTGTGTGCAAGGACTCCGACATCTTTTGTCGCATGATCGTTATTTCCCACGCGGGTCTCCCGTCATCGGGATTTTTCCACTTAATTTGGCATATGAACAATGGGCATCGGCGATTGAGGAATTGTTGCAAATATCGAGGGTCTTTTAACCAAAGAAAAGTAACCACCGCATCGAGTGGCGCCATGGTCTTTCGAGCTAAATATACGTCTGGTCGATTTTCCATATACTTCTCGACGTTAACAACACGAGGCGATGGCTCTAAAGTTTTGAGTGGAAGTTCCGAAACGTTTAGCGGACAATAAGGCATGGTGGCAATGTTTAACTATAGAACTAAGAATAGATTGATTTGAAATGTATGATAAGTCTGTATTTGAATTATGCATAAGAATACTCCAAATGAAAGAAAACAAAAACAAGGGGTAAGATCAAAAATCGAGTGAAGAAACGATTATCGTCAGTATTTCTTTCCGCATCGGTACACGAGTTGCTAACTTGCGATGGACAAGTTTGGAAAGCACAGTAAAAGAAAAAATACCCAAAGTCAATCATTTCAAGGAAAGTACTATCCACTAGGTCATGCAACCTTACAACTCCAGTTTTCTGGCACATTCACATCACCTGTGCCATCATATACAGTCTTACTTGGATAAGCACATAGAGGCCTCTGTCGCAATACATTGCCATCAGGATTTGTATCATTCGCGTATTTTGTGGCGATGATGTCAGTCGGCACGGTATCGTTTTCTACCCATGCCATTACAGCGAGCAAGACATCGTGTTTAGCGTCTTGAAAGCCAGGGACACCGTGAGATGTTCTAGTAAGACCACCAGCTTGTCCATCGCCACCGATAACCCACGGAGCATTCATTTTAGGGTAGGTCATTGCGCAGTGACTGTAAATTCGTAAGTAGAGTACACGGTTGTAGAGTAAATCAGAAAACAAGCTTACCCCATTCCTGGGATCAAATAGAATTTGTAAAAATCATCTAGCTTAATGCCCTGAGGTTTCAGAGCTTTGGCAACTTGATCGTAGAAATAGATACTTGAGCCAGTAGCAATGGAAGCACCTGATAGCCCGTGGTAATGAAGTAGCTTTCCACCTTTCTTGTAAAAAGGTGCAAGGTTGAAATTGTCGGCTGTTGCGCGACCAGGGTTTAGTAAATACGAAAGAAGAATGATTGCTGGATTCCAATCCTCCCAAGTCCAATCTGGTCCTATACCAAGCATATACTGCACATATGTTGTGCCTAGTGGACTAGGGGAAGAAACAAGTCCATTCCAGCCCCATTCACTGCCTAATGTGAAGGAGGGGAATATGAACTGTCCATCTTCGACCCAGTCACTATGAAGTTTATTGAATGTAGCTATTTGATCGCTGTTGAGACAAGTCGTCGAATCTGTAGCACCTGCAGGGCACAAAAGTTTTGTTGCGTTGAACTTGCATGCGAGAGGATCCATCACAATTCCATCAGTAACACCATCTTGAGCGTCACATTGCCTGATGACTTCATCCGCAAGGTAAGTGGACACTGCTGGTGGAATATAGTGGGAAGAATTTGCAGGCTGATTCCAGATTCCCACAATCATATTCCAAAGCTGTAAATGAGTAGTCCACCACGCTGGAGCGCCTGCAACAACTCCATCGAAGTCATTTGGGAACATCTCCACTTCTTTCAGACCTTGCTTACCACCAGCAGAACATCCTCGATAATAGCTATAGGAGATGTTGGTTCCATAATATCCCTGGGTGACAGCTTTCCCTCTTAGTACGGTATCATGAATAGCACGATATCCCCAATTTTCAAGTGCTTCGGGATGATTATAGGCCCATTCAGCCCCTTCGCTCTCATGTCCAGTATTAGTGGAGACGGATGAAAATCCATACCACATGCCATCAATCTAGTTTTGTTAAGCATTTTCAAATGGCGCAGATACACAAGAAGCTTACAACTGAACCCCAGCTAACGCTGCCAGAGAACCCTCCATTGCCGACTGTCCTAAGAATTGTCAGTCAAATAATCTTGGAGGATGTTGGAGTGACTTACAAGAATCTGCCGTTCCAGTTATCGGGCAGGGCCAATCCGACACTGTATTGTGAAGTTGCGGAGAGAGAAACATTGCCTTGTATAATACAACCAGCTTGGGGAATAATCGACCCTCCTCCACCCGGCGGACCACCCGGCGGACCACCCGGAGGAGCACCTTATGGACCGCCTGGCAAGCCACTACCTGCGTTATACTCAGGCGGAGGAGTGAATGTTGCACCGGCATCATAATGGATGGCATAGAAAACAATGGATTTTGGTGGCAAAAGTGCCGCGATAGCAGTAACGGAGCAATCGTAGGCCACCGCAAAGCTTGCAAGTAAGGCCAAGATCAAGAGCGTAGATCTCATCTAGTATTTTTGATAAATGAGGCAAATAGAAATGTCAGGGCATACAGTTCTCGTATCCAGCTCTCAAACGGAGATGCCAGCAGCATTTTATCTTCCAAAGTTTCATCTGCCAAATCGATGAAGTGGCAGATCCCCACCGGCAATATTAAGGCGGCTTTGAGTTGCTCACAAGATTTAAGGGTTTCAAGCGTGCGGGGACAAAAGCTCTCTCTTCCCTCTGCTCAAGAGTCTTGGAGTTTATCAATGGACGGCAATAGGTAGGAACACACTCAATAATTATGCACTGCATATTGTAATGACCTAAGAAGGAAAGAGGGTGTGAAGAGGCACTTGCCTTTCGAAGCAGGTACATAATTTCGCCAAGTGAAAACATCTTCCACCATGATTGGTAGCCTATCAATTATTCTCAACCGACCATCGACGTACAAATGAGGATGCTATATCTTAACAATCTCTGCTAAATACCCGAAGTACACTTCTATACAGATATACAACATTTTCGGTCCCCACAATACATCATAGCATCTAACTTTTCCTCTGTGGACATCTTCACGCGTATGTACGAGAACATTATCAGCGTGCCCAATGAACTCCGCCCCACAGAAGCAACATACGTTGAGCGACGTGAGGAACAGCTGACGCAGATTACCTGCAAGAGAGAACTTGAAACCCAAACAAAGTCTTGGGCTTCAATGAAGTGGTAGCTGGTGAAGAATGCAATTCGCGTCGGTACGTGCAGCAGATGTAGCAATGCACGTGTCTTGGTTTCACGTGACTCTAACCCTTTTGGTTTTTGGGAAATCTAAAAATTATTTTTCAGATGTGCAACAAAAAGAAATCGAGGATGAAGTCACGAGATCAAGGGGCTGTGATTGGGCAGATTCACTTACGTCAGCAAAACCAACAGGCCACTGGTGGGCAACTTCAATTGGGTACCTAGGTAGTCATCTCTCCCTTGAGTAACACAGAATTTGTTGTCGCGCTTCGTGAGAGCTTCTGTTGGAAGGGCGACGGCAAGTGTTCCAGCCAGGATCGGGAGGTATGTTGAAAGCTTCATAGCTATTGTTTGATTGATTTTATTCTTTGGTTTTTTATTTGATTGTTTGAGAGTTGTTCTTTTGTTTTGTATGAAGAAAGAAATCCAAACTTATACACGCGGACCATGCTGATTCTTATATGAAAACTCTTTACCGTTGTTCTTAGTACACAAAGACTTCCTTCATAAAGGAAGTGGTTGATGAATAAATCTTAACAGCTATTTCTAGCCCAATCATTACAAAAGAAAATCAGGAATGCCTCAAGGGCTGTCACACAGATCAAAGAAATGGAAACTACAAGGTAGAACAATCAAGTATGCTCAATCCTACCCAAAGAAATTCTTTGTGTATTCTATTTTCAAGAATCCTGGTAAGCTAGCACAGATGGCACAAATTTTTAAAGCAACGATTTGAATTTCAATTACATTTCTTGCATGCTTTGCACAAGCCCTAGATCTTACAAACATGTTCTCCCAATAACTTCAAGCGATCTCCCCTTAATCCATTCCCGTTCAGCTTCAACAGGGGCATTCAAATGGACAAATCCATGCGTACCGTGCTCCCTTATCGGGGAGATTGTTGTATTTCAAAGTACATGCCTCTCTCTTATCGCCATGGCCGTTCTCTGATGGACCACGTTGACCGTCTCTTGACATCTGCCCATCACTCTGATAGAGAGGCATGAGATACTCTGTATTTGTAGGTTCCCACTTTTGCTTAATGACTTCGTTCAGTTTGACAATATTGCATGTTCTAAACTGATAACTCCAAGTTGAAGTGGACGCTTGGATTGGAGCATCGCCCGTTTGTAGTATAACACAGTTGGTGTCGATGATGAAGGATCTGGCACTAGCATTGTCACCGTTATCGTCACTGCTAAATTGATAGACGTAAGTGCAGGTCTTGTCACCGAAAGCTAGCTGTTTTTGGGCGCAGAGTTGTGGTATCGGTGTACTTGTTGGTGCTGGCTTGTAACCGGGGTGAGAACCGACTATTCTCAGAAGATCAGGAAGTGGGTCGGCATAAGAGACCAATGCTGAAATGGCTGCGATAAATGCGACAGCGAGGTACTTCATATTTGTGAGTTTGAATGTATTATTGATATTCAGTGTTTGAGAGTATGGATCTGCTTGTGAAAGTTTTGTCGTGCGATTTCAGTTGATTTTTGAGGGTTGAAAATATTGTTTTGCAAAGTGGTTCATGGAAGGAAATATCCAAGATATTTATAATGAGGTGATGCAATTATATTGTCAGTATCTGGTGATTATTCTTAGTAGTGATTTCTTTTATTGAAATGAATCGTGCACACAAGTATTGCAAGAAGCTTGAGTCATGTCAGTGACTACCAGTCATAGGAGGCTTTCATGACTGTTCGTGTATAATTCTATGAGTCGTCTTGAGTAATTTCAAAACTGTTTTTGATTTAGTATAATTGCACTCACAGACTTCGACTTCATGGCTTTAATTTTCAAATCCGACGGGAAAAACATATTGCTAGATTTCAATTCATTGTTATACTTACAATTCTTGTGTTTCCAAGCAATTCTAACCTCTGATAAGTCCACCGCATCCATCACAAAGCTATTCACATATACCTAAACTTCCTACTGCTGTC
Source organism: Botryotinia narcissicola (assembly GCA_004786225.1). NCBI lineage: Eukaryota > Fungi > Ascomycota > Leotiomycetes > Helotiales > Sclerotiniaceae > Botryotinia > Botryotinia narcissicola. The sequence goes on along the minus strand of PQXJ01000291.1, from coordinate 37,179 downwards.
ACTCCAATCATGTAAGCTCAGTGCGGTTTGCACCAGATGGAGCCACCCACCATTTCGCTTTCGGTCCCTCGCACGCAAAGGTACAACTATGTACATTGTAATAAACTCCGTCGTATCTCATAGTTTGAAATCCGCAATGCTCACCGCCCTCAATATTCGCTCCATATGTAAACTCCGGATGCTTGTTTGCATCCTCTCCGTATATCGAGAAATTGGAAAGTAGCTTTGGTGATGTGAGATTGATGGGATATTTACCCATGTTGTGTTGTGTGATGTTGGGTTTTGAAATGAAGGTGCAATTTTTGTTGAATACTCTAGCGCGGACCGGTGGATATGGGAGTCCTTTCGAGGTGTTTTGCCACATCATTGCTAGGCTGCAGGTGCACCCGTTACTGTTGCAGAGGGGACTTATATCTGGAGGTCGTACGCCCTTGGCTTGGCAAAAGAAGGAGAAGATGGCGAAAAGTTTGATGATGGGGAAATGCATGATGATGTGAGTCTGGGTGTATTTGTGTTGTTATTTCATACGCTGCGACACATAAATTTCCGTGATCGTTGAAAACTTTTGTGGTACAATGATATTGATATTTTTCGAAGAAAGGTCTCGAGGATGATGAGACCAGCCATATATTGAAATGGTCAAGCTAAGTGTCATGCATAGTGTACAAATGGGCTCGAGTAATCAATATGACTGTCATTGAAACCTCACCACAGTCATGATTCACTAAATGACTCGATTATTTATAGACGGGAGTCATTTTTCGTTCATGCTTATTCATCTAAATCACTCCATTTAAGCAATGAACAGTCACTACATGGAAGACAGTCATCATCTGTGAATCTAGATATTTGATGTTTTTGTTATTCTATCTGTCCAGCAGATACAATGCCAGCATATCTACAACAATTCCATATTACACCCGGTCATATCTAGCTCTCTCAGTATCTCCCGGAAAGGTTGGAACACCAAGGAAACTCCATTTTACGATCGTTCAGTCGTCGAAGAGAAATAGACAGTTATATGAAGTCCAATCAGGTCCCGTATTCCATCCGCAATCATCTCCACCATAGTCACCATTATCATATGTGAAAACCGGCTTACCATAGCCAGTAGCGTGAGTAATGATCAGATCGCCGGGATTTTTTCCCTCCATCTTAACCGTAATTGGTCCTTTGGGATCGGACTGTTCCATGGAAGTCTTGACAATATTGCAGTCCTTATCAACGATTTCGAGGTCTTTGGGCTTTCTCAGAAGAACCAACGCAAAATCTTTCCGATCGGCTTTAGGGTCCATATCCCAGCGCATGTATAAGCTCCAGCAGTTCACTGGAGCCATGCAGTCAGCAGCTTTAGCTCGTGGCTCAAGCTGTTGAAGGGTTCCGCTTGCTACTAGAGAGGTGATAAGCGAGACGGTAAGAAGTGTAGTCGCGAGGAAATGCATGATTTTGGTATTTGATGTGGACTTTTGTAGATTTTTGGGTTTGTGTATATCCTCAGTAACTACAATTTATTTTTCAACAGGCTTTACTTACCAAGCCTTGTTTCTTTGAAGATGTTTCGAAAGTTGATTGTGATGTTGTTCAAGATGTTGAAATGTATGAGATGGTTTGTATTTGTTCTGAGTTTTGAAATGGTCAAGCTGGGGAATCGAAACCCTTTTTGTTATCGATGCATCTTTCTAACCGAACGATCATTGGCAAGGGTCTTTGAGTGTAAATTTCATTGTATGATACTTATGATGAGTCACTGATAGTATAGTAGTTGATCATCATAATTAAATGCAGTCATCAGTGCTGACTAGAGATATTCATACCAGGCTTTAGATTGTCCATATCAACATCGATTGGCGATGAATTGAGAAATGTTGCACAGTATCTTGAGATATTTCGTCTCAAATCAGATGCAACATATGTAATAAGAAAAAGATTATAAATTAAAACCCAATGATGATAATATCCTGTTCCTTTACGATTCGATAGAGCTAGTTTTGATCCTCAACTCTGGAGCGGTGCCGATGGAGCTGCCATTGAGTCAGAACAAGGAATCATCTTTTGTAAATAATTCGGAATCACTCTTCGATGAATCACTTCATTTTGAACAAGGAGATTCATCACAATCATTGTAGTCATCTAGTCATACTTGATCCACCTCTCGAACAAAAGCTGATCGATATCCAACTCGATCAATTCAAAATCTTACAACCACAAAACTGATACATCTCGAATCTTCAACAATTTTACAAGCTGAGTTTCGGGTATTACTGCACACATCATTGAACAATAGACAAAAACTTCGGTAAGTAAGACCTACAATAAAGAAGATAGAGTTATTGTTAATTACATACTTAGATTACTTCCCTCAAAACCTCATTTTTAACACGACAATCATGCAACTCTTCACCACAACCTTTTTCGCCATCCTTACCATCCTTATATCCATCGTCAATGGCATTAAAGGAAATGATAACTGCCTCGGTCACAACAATTGTACCTTGTTCATGAGATGGTCGGAAGGCTCACCCGGCCTCAAATCCGGCACTATGGCAATGCCCAAAGATCTCACGCTCTATGGAAAAGATTGTAACGTCATTGAATCAAAAATGACCCAAGCCGAAGCAAAAGGCCCAATCGAAATTAAATCATCTTTATCCGAAACCATAACTCTCACTGGGGAGACTGCCGTTTTTTTCACACCTCTCTTCACATATGGCAAGAATGAAGAAGGTGGGGAGAATTCTTGCGGACAAGGCGAAAATAGCTGGGTCTGTGACTTTGCATGTTAGGGGGCGGATTAAAGCATCCTGGTGGACTGATTCTGTCGATTATTCGCCAGGGGAAAAGAATGTAGCTGGGTTGGGCGGGTTTTGCAGCAAAATGGGAGAAGGGAAGATTTCTATTTTATGACGAATACAGATACCTGTCTCTTGGTATCATGGAATGGCACATACGAGACTTTAGAAAACAATTAATTAAAAAAACAACTCATGGATTGCGGAACTGGTCTCCAAAATCTTTATTAGAAGACGTGATGTGATCTAATACCTGACTAGAGGAAAAGTTCTTTACTATCTTTTCAAATCCTTTCTAGCCTAGTTAATGGATAAATGAACACCATTATATATTCTCTCAGCTTATGACGGACACGATAAGCCGGGAGAAAATGCTCATTTCACCATGTCAAAAAAGAATAACTCGCACGGTAGCACCCATACTAGACCCACCCTTCTACACCAAAAATCACTCCAACCGAGGCTACAGTAAACGCACAATAACCCTTTTAAACCCATCACAAAATATCCGCATCCTCAAAGTCCCATGAGCCACCCCCTCGCACATAATTTCCCAGAACTGAAACCTAGGTGAGACTGTAATATCACGTGTCTCAAGCGTACACAGGTACGGATACATTACACCAAAATCGCGCCGATAGGAGAATTTTCACGTAGCCACTTGTTTGAAATTTCCGATTCTTGTGGTTTGGGAATGGATAAGAGTGAAGAAGGAAGAGAGATTAGGTTGCTCCATGCGTAAGTGAAGTCGTGCATCGGAAATTTGTATTGGTATTGTCAAATGCCGCTGAGCTTACACTTGGCATGAGGGATATAATACAGATGTGTTGATGTTGCATCTTTCATTTCGTTAGGAGAGAAACTCGGTGTTTTTTTATGCCCATCGAACATATACACGCATTTCGAGAACACGTCTTGTGATTATATTTCTTACGTGCTACATGGAGTTGTGTAAGTATTCTTAAACTGCTGGATAACATCCAACCTCAAAATAATGAAAGATAAGTATACACGGCCTAGTGCTTAGCTTACACATAAACTTTACATTGCATATCAATAGAAAACAAACAAACTTGGACCGTGAAGATTCCAAGAGCGTAATCCTGGTATCGAAATCAGCTAACAGAAAGCCACAAAACTCCATATAGCCATTATTCTCTGCAGTGCTGTCATCAGATATTAATGATATCGTTGTATGGCAGGTCTCATTGATGTTTGTAGACATGGTATTGAGACTAATCCTACGCCATTTGTTCCTTTGACTTTTCTCGCTCACTGGCTCCTTTAATCAAAGTACTAAGATCGCCCACTGGGATTTGGAACGGGAAGTCCAAAGCCGCTAGCATAATGGCAAAAAATATCCACCAACCCGCCAGTGATGTTACGAAAAGAGTCGCACCGGCCGCAATCTGCATTCTGTTTGCCAACGCCAATCGAGCCGCATCGTTATTGCCAATACCATTTGCCGTGTGCCAGTAAACGGAGGTCAAAAGTGAAAAGGCAACAACCAATGTGAAAAAAATTATAACAAAGACGACATTTGTGCGCAGAGAACAGACCAGGTATATGAGACACAAGACCGCCATGAAAACAAGAAAGAATCCGAAAGAGGCGTTGAACCCAACTGTTCTCAGGCCATCGGCAGGAGTGCCGCCCGGAGGAGCGTAGAGCCCATATGCGTAGTAGAAAGGTTGAAGTGTGGAGGCGAACGTAAGCCAGAAAGCACCGAATGAGATAAACACAACAAAAGGGAAAGTGTTGCCTAGGACAAATTCGAGAAAACCGCCGACAATCATGAGGAGTCCTCCAAAGAAGAAATAGGAGCCACTAAAGACTTGTTAGTGAATATAGAGACACATTTAATGAGATATCAAGACACGTACATTCCAGCCGCACCGTTGTTACCCGCCCCACGCCAGCCCATAAGATCGCACGATAATGGTGATAAGGTAATCAGAAAACCGACTATCGCTCTACATACTCAATTAGCGTGGAGAGATCTCAAGACTGTAAAGCATGAACCTACACCGGAGTAGGGTTTCCAAAAGTTTTCCTTAGATCACCTTTCACGGAGTTTTGAGGAGAGAGATATATCTTTTCAAACAACTCCGGGCTGATACTGATGCTACCAGCGGTCTTGATTCTTTTTAGTGCATCTTCCGAAGTAATTGACATGTCATTCATCTCATATGAATGACTGATATCTCCGTGATGGTTGCTATTATGCGAGAAATCCTTTTCCTGTGGGACACCACTAGAGTTTGCCTGGGCTTTCTCCGTCGCCATTTTGCATATAGTTCAAAACCACGGACGATAACTGATAGATTAGAAGCCAATGGCAGTTCATTGATGTGGGAAAGACGATGAGAAAACCTAGAAAAATATTGCGAACGTGGGAAGTCGGGGCATTATGTACGTATTTTGACACGCACTAAGTTTTCCCGCAATATTTGAAGATTTCGCCCCTGGTTCCTCAGATTTTGAAGATCAGCGCACAAGAAGAGCTCAAACTGTAGAGCTCTTACGGAGTTTTGGAAAAGCTATCTTGGTCTAGCTTAGTCAGTGAACACCAAGCCCTTGAGGTTGTTGAGAGTAGAAGGCAAGTCTGGAATAGATGTTTTGAGCTAGAGTATAGGTAGTATGAGAACTCCCAACATACAAGTGCTGAGATGCATATCGGTATAGCAACTTGCTTCTACCACGCGTCCGAACAAGTACACATTCCTCCGGATTGTATCAAACATCTGATTGCCACCCAATCCGTCCATGTTAACCGCGGGCTTTCATTTTCCTTTAGTGTTTAACAAGATAGTGAGATAATCATGAGTGAGTTGTGCTGCCTTTTAAAATCCTTGTTTTACAAAGGGAAGTATGGCATGTGCGAATCGTCTCACTTCTGTTGATATGGTGGATCAAAACGTGGTACGATTTGTTTTCCAGTCAAGCTTAAGCATGCTTGGAGAACACATAGAGATATGCCTTTGATACGACAAGTCAAAGTCGGGGGAGAAACTCGGACCTTAACCTAGCTTTTGAGTCACCAGGGAAAGTAGGCGATTAACCATTTGTTCTCAAGGAAAGCAAATCAGGGCACACAGCTGCAGGTGATATTATTAACTGATACCACATATCAATTATGTCGGAAATTGGATCATCAAGGTGACAGAAATCGATACAAAGTTCCTCAATGTTTCCTCAAGACTCGTGTTCTTGCCGAAGAAATTCCTCACGAGAGTTCCTATCATTATTTCCAGAGAAATACTGTCTTCAGTTGTTCATGTGTCCGCAAGTCTTGTCATCGGTCAAACTTCCCAATATTTTACTCGAAATATCGAGTATTGTGGCATGGAGTGTCTTCATATTCGGTTTCGTTCTTGCTCGCATCAAAGCCCGAAATTTCTCCTCTTTGTCATGGCAAAGAATTCAATCGATGCCACAGAATTCCCAAAAGCACACAATCATCAATATATTGTGTGCCGGGGCTCGGAGTTGGGACACTTCCCAGGAGCTGACAGCGGCAATCTGACAGTTTTGATATGTAGTTTAAATTAGGAAATATCGCTCGCCACTCCGAGTCTTCACATGAGGGGGACAAAACTTGGCCTGGACAGCCTGCTTATAGCGTAGATCCAGTACACTATTCCTACTTGTAGAATAGAAACGACAAGCTACCGCCTCTGTCATTTCAGTCGATTGTACTACGTCTTCGAAACAGGAAAGACAATCGAACATACAAAATATCCAGACGACCTTTAGAAATAATGTAGTATACGTACGACAAGTGGCAAGGCTTGTGATACGTGAGCTGTGCTGTGTACTCCAATATGACCGAAATTGCCATACAATTTAATTATCTCCGCAAATTTCACAATGGGTTTCCAATCCATCATCATTCGAAACCTCAGACGAAATTGCCCCTTTCCTCGATCTAGTACGATATGACAGATGATAAGAAAGGTATGATTCGGCTTAAGAGTTGTTGAATATCCGTCTGGCTTTTCGGAAAGTTGCGGTTTTCTAGCATGGAAAGTGTTAAAGTTTGATGCGCGTGTTGATCAATTCAGGTGCCGCTTTGACAACACGGTATTGCATCTATCGACGAGTCCCGTGATCAGAGCAAAACAGAGGCTTCTTACATACTGTACTGTTGATCATCATCTAATGTGCTCTTTAGGAACATTTCTTCAAAGTTGATGGTTTGACGTACAAGATAAAATAAAGAAAGAGCGACTCTATAAGAGTTTGTCACGTAGACGATCATCAATTTATCAACTATACCACATGGGTACAATAATCCCTGACCTGACAACAGATCTTCATTCGAATAAACATGGGTATCCAAGAATTTCTCCTAAGGCCCATGTCCAAAGTCTAGAATCGTATAAACTATATAATCTGCTCGCAAAGTATTGGGATTGGCCAGCACATTAAGGAATCTAAATAGTGATGTCAGCAGCAAGCTGAAGATGTTTTCGTGCTATGTTGTAGAATTTCGATCTAGTAAAACCTAACGAGAAGTTTAACTTTGATCTACTCTGAAGGTTTGACCTGCATATACGAATCAACCGCGAAAAAAAGAGACAATCATCACTTGGCCGCTTCCCTAGTACTCTGCCGTCCCAACAGTTGAGATGATTACACCATTCTCAATCAAAACTACCTGGTCTGGCTAACGCTTTACAAACCATCCCGGTTACTCTCATCCACGTTTCTCGATCTAAACTCCACCATTGGACCTTCATGCCAACTCACAAATCTGTCCCAAGTCTGGAACTCTTGCTTCCTCTCCCTGCCCCAGCCCATGCCCTTCTTACCCTCCCCAAGTCCTACTCCCTCCTGATCACTCAATCTCATATCGAATTCCCAGATCAATCGTGCTAGAACTACTCTCATCTCCTGATAGGCTAGAAATTTACCTATGCAGCTTGTTCTCCCAGTGCCAAATGGGGTGAACGCTTTTGGTTCAAAGACTTTGGAGTCTCGGGCATTTCCTTTCGATGACTCATTCTCATCCTCTCCATCAAGCCAACGCTCTGGCCTATAAACAAACGGATCTTCGAAGTACCTTTCCTCGTGATGAATACTGTAGGCGGAGACCCCAACTGTAACTCCAGCTGTAATGGCGCAACCATCGATGACAGCTCCACCTTTCATTACCTCCCTTGGTATATTGGCCCCAACACCGGGTGAAAGTCGCATGGCCTCGTCAATACACGCCGTAAGAAATTTGTAGTCATTTAACTTTCCCCCAACTTTGATTTCACTGACCTTATCCCATCTCTCTCTGATTTCCCTTTTCAAACGTTCATAGACGAGTGGGTAGTGAAGAAGATAAAAGATGGTTGCCGTTAGCCCTGATGCAGTGGTATCCATGCCGGCTATTATCAAGACACCGGCTTCAGAGATCAATTGATCTTGAGTATAGTTCTGACCATCTTTCTGATCCTGTGTAGCAAGAATGGCAGAGAAAATATCTTTGTCAGCTAGATCATCTCTGTGCTTTATCCGCCAATCTGTCTGAGTTTTGCTGAGAGCAAAAAACTTCTTAGCACCATCCATGAAAGATGGTGGGATCAATTTGAATAGGCCGAGTTTTTCAACTATACGCATATGCCCTAGCTATTGTTCGCCAAATTATCAGTATTTGTCTGATTTCGGTAGCTATAGGGTTATTTTACCGTGTTCATAGCAAGAGCTGAACTAGACATGAGACCAACCATATGCCGATTTTCCTCATCGTTTAACATACCCCAATTACGACTGAATGTTACGTCGCCCATTATATCTGCTTGTAGATATGTCAAAGCTTTTGAAATATCGTGAGCGTGTGTCCACTCGCCCACTGACACCTTCCCATCTTTGCCTTCTCGAAGATATTCGGAGAAGCGCTGAGTGTTTTGATAGATAAGATTCTGTAGCTCTTGCACCGATTGCGGATTCAGAGCTTTAACCAGAATACGCCTCTTTAGTGCGTGAATCTTCTTGTCGATAGTGGTGAGGACAGATGGAACTTTGAAAAAGTAGTGATATATCGTATAAAAGTCGGACTTCTGTGTGTTGGAGACGGAGCTATATATATCTTGAAGAGCGGTGGTGCTATTGAAAGATAGTCGATTCGGTCCAATTCGTACAATCGGTCCTGGAAATTTCACTAATGGTTAGTTTCAGGTTGTCCAGTAGTACGGGACTAGATGCGAGTTTTCAGGATCTCAAAATGATTCAGGCAATAACCTTATTGTGGTCCAGTCCGTTTTATTGAAAGTGGTATATTGCTTACCATAGATTTGATGGAGTCTATATTCATTCAAATGACGGTCGCCCTTGAGACAATGATGAACATTGTACCAGTCGGTAACGGAAGCCAGCATAGGACCAGGATATGCCGCTAAAGGATGAAAATACACGCGATAGAGGACAAACCAATGGAGCGCCAGCAATAACAACCACAACGGAGCGTGTGGTCCGAAGTCGTCAAGATTATCCTCTTTCATGAGCTTTAAGATACCTCTCAACATCCTATAACCCACTACACATGTCGTCGGTCCGAGCAAGAATATTCCACGCAATTTCTGGGTTTTACGATCCGCATAAATCCCCAACATTTTACTACTCTCCATTGTAAAATTGACTTTCGAACGATCAGACAGCTTGACGGGATCAATTGAGTTCGGAAAACTATGTCGATTGAATAGACAGAATGGATTTAAGGGTTGAAAAGGTGAGAGCGAAGTCAAATTGAATACCCCGCACTTGTCCTACTACGAAAATCTTCAGAAATGGAAGGTGTGGTTACATTTTACTACATGCGTTGAAATGCAACATAAGACTCTCAACTAAATGCAGTTATTGGATATAATTGTAGCACGGAAGCGTTGCTTGATCATCGCGTATTTTATAGGTACATTGTATAACAAATTGAAAACACCCCAAATCAAAACGACACGTGACTTCACAGAAGGATTTAAACTCGTGATTGAGTAGCACCTCGACAACTTCTGTCCATACGGAGTAGATTGTTCATCTTATAACGGCGTCAATAAACCTATAACTCTCGGAGAAAAGACAGTTATTGGAATATCTGTATGCAGAATGTTGAGCAATGACTGCTACCAATTATTCTTCTGCACCCAGGCAAGAATAAAACCAAATGAAAGAGTATGATACAATCACAACAATCTCGATGTAATTCTCTTGCAGCACGTAGTTTTAGCTTGAGCAGCTTCACAAACAAACTCGATCCCAAGCTATAACAACCGTTAGCCATTAGCCGCCTCCATGCTACACGCGATGCACATAATCGACCAACACTATACATCTAGCTCCATGTCTATTGTATCTTATCCTTGAAAAAGCGTTGACGCGCCCAGCATCACTATTCATAGTATTGTTTACACAGACTACCTCTTCAATCGCATAAACTTAAACAGATATTCTGTAAACGATATAGAAGCCTAATGTGGCCATACTAGACCGGAATATCTGGCACCCCAGTAGATGACCCAGAGCTAATATGCTTCTCGGGTGTTATTCATGAACGCATCTTACTTCACTAGAAGCTAGCAAACTGCAGAAACTGCAGTAGATGCGATTTCAGGCACCCCATACATCGAACAGATGCCTCTAATTGAAAAAACAAATACCATCCATCCAGTTTCATACTCGAGAACACATGGATCATTCCATTAACGTGTATGTGTCATGTTGAATCGATTTTCGGTAGACTTGTACGCTCCTGATAGTCTCATCCAAGGATTTAGGAGTTACAGTAATAGCATCAATAATTTCTTTAGCCGTAACGCTTTTGCTGCATCCATTAGGAAAAAGAGGTAAAATCATCACCGGTCACTTGACTCCAGGGCTGATCCTCCCACAAGACACAAGGATGCAAGAGTAGGGATACACTGCCATTTGAACCACTCCACCCTGGAAGACAAGACATCTTTATCCATTCTAGACCGATCTGGGGTTTCTTTCCTGGAGTGGGGGCCAGAATTCAGGATCGAATTGCTGGACTCCACATATCAAAGTCGCGTATTTGGCGAATGCGAAATTGTGTTGGTAGCTGTCTTGCCACGATGAACATGTACATCACCTTGGAAACATGTCGATCAAGACGTCGAAGTCTTAACGCAATCCTTTTGGACGACCGCTTGATGAGATACAGGAGAGAAGACGGCGGGTTTTCTGCCAGTACAGACTGCAGTTTCTAAACGAAAATTAGATCTATGTTATTTGGTAGATTCCCATGCTTTAGGTAGGTAAGATTAGAAGTATTCAATAAATTTCTTCGTAAACTGGGTTTGAATGTAATCTTACCATATGGATGCAATGGTGCAAACTTGATCGGGAATCAAATATCTTGCGTCGCTAGACAGCCTCGATCTTGAATTCCTAGTATGTAGAAATCATTGAAAGGAAAGAAAGGAAGAAATGTTGTCTCTGCCTTGTACTGAGCCGGAAGGAGCTGCATAAATTAATATGAAGAGTGGAAACTAGGCGCCAGGCTTGAGAAAGTGATGATCATACTCCCAAAGCCCCGTGCGCCAATGCACAAGATCTCGCGCGAACAGTCCCAAAGGAAGTCGCGTAGCATTTGGGAAGTGGGTGTGTTGAAAATATGTTGGTTTTAATCCGCGGAACAATGATAAGAGAAAAGATAGGCTACGGGTCTGGTCTTCATGAAAAATGTCGACGCTCGCATCTCATCATTTCGCAAGGCCTGCCCGAAAGAAGATGAGTTGAGAACCGTTTGCAGGATGCCATGGCCACACCGTCTATGACATACATGGTGAGCAGCTATACGGGCATAGTATATGACTTGTCTTTATCTGTGAGCTTCTATTCGTTGAGAATTGCTTGAGATCTTTGATACACATCCCACTCTTCTAGAGATGATGATTATTTCAAAAAACAACTTGCAAAGCCCTGTGGATAAGAAGTGAAAATAGAATTCCACATATGGCCTATTTCACCGGGGAAGTTACCCGTAGCAAAAGTGTCTAGTGCTGACATGCCATCCTGCTGTTCATTTCCAATTGACAAACTCAGGTCCGTTTGTTCTGATCCATGTGCAGATCGGAAGTTATTTGGATATCCCACTTATCGTGATTTGATGCCTCAGATAAAAGGAGTACCACCTAAAAAGATGGCAACACTCGAGATTGTTAAGAGGGGAAAGAGATAATGAGAAGAAAAAATAAAATGTTAGAACAATAAATCGCCAAAACGACACCTGAGTGATTCGAACACTCGCTCCCGAAGGAAATGCCTGACTCTGATCTATTCAGTAGCAGGGCATCGCGTTAACCACTCCGCCAAAGTGCCTAATCATGTGACAAAACCACATCACAACAATATATATACATACATACATAAACCAATTAGAAAACCCAAAGAACAAAATTTCATTTTCCTTGTGCAAGGCTGTGAGGAATGATAACTTCACGTAAATTCCTAGGATAAATGATATGGACCATTTTTGGAAGGTACAATCGATGCATCTTTCATTACTTTGGTATGACGCGCCATACCTTGGAGCTGAAAGATTGTTCTTACCAGCGAAGTTCTACCGAATATCATAATTTCAGACATTTGACTACCTAATTCAAAGTGAACCTGGACGCACGAAATGTTCTCTAACACCACCATATCGCGCACGCATGACTCTATAGATCCTATAAGACCACGTTCGTACTGAATTCGCGGCATTTGAGTACTTCCGACTTTGCATAAGCAATGACGTGGCTGTAGAAATCATCACCCGCAAATATTCCACAAAATTGAAGCGCTTCGGCGTCCTAATTCCAACATAACGCGAGATCCCCCGTCCAGGGAGACCTTTTGTATGTGTTCGAAGGGTCGAAGTAACATCTTCGAGTGTGCAAGTTTCCCACTGGGTACTTGGATGAACACAAAATAAACGCAAGATACAATCTGCCTTGTTCGCAGCCATCTGTATCCGTCGTCTTAAGCGCCAGCAATATGCGAAATCATGTTCGGATCCTTTGAAGAAAAGAATGCAAAGTTCCAACACAGACCATCAGGTGTTCCCTGAGTCCCCTGCAAATCTCATTCCGCAATAGCCACATTACCATGCTGCCATGTGTTATCTGGAACATGCTTGGAACATTTCTGCATGTTGAATAGGTGGGGGTAAATTCTCAATATGATGATCAGAAGGTGTGAAAAGCTATGAGGTACGATCTGTTGAGGCTTGTGAAAAGCACAGGATTCATTCCTACTCCACATGCAAGGGCAGAGGCCCGAGATACCAAGATGTTATTATGCTTTTGAGTTTGAGCTTGAGCTTAAGCTTAAGATTGGTGCTGGTAAGCTTACCTCAAACTCATTTGGAGCCCGTTTGATAGAATCATTGTAAAAACATTCCCACTATTATGGATTAAGTGGAGCTATACAATTTCTGGGGTTCGTCCGCGTTGACTACCATGTTCTAGGAGTTTTATTATCCAAGATTAATTATGGAGGCTCAAGCAAAGATGGGCATCGGTAGGATTTTGATACGGGTCTACCTGGTCTTGTACCGTCGACCAGGTTGAATCTTTTTGGGGAGAGACAACCACATTCAAATCGTTTATTATCCAACTCGCCTTTAGTGGAGATTACTTTTTTACTTCTCTATAGTTCTGGCCTTTCTTAGTTACCTTGATCGATTCAAAGCTTGCGACTATTCCAACCACACTTCTTCAAACATGCTAAACTTTGGAACAACAGTACTTGAAACGGAACTGCCTCGAACTTCCTGCTGGCTCCAATCATCAAATTCTATTGACCACTTTCAACCAAGATCATATACACCAAAGATGTCGCTAAGCCCTCCTGGGAGTCCAAGTAGTGTGGAGTCTAGTGGTATTAGACGTTATCGCAGGACTACGGCTTGTACAATATGCCGTGATAGAAGAGTTGGTTTTTACTTTTCGATCCATACTTATGAAATGTACTGATTTGGTAACTCTAGGTTAAATGTAGCCGCGACAGGCCATCCTGCACCCAATGTAAGAAGGGGGGACGACTTTGTAAATACTTGAACAGCGAAATACCCGAATTTGAGTTCATTGAGGTCAATGTATCAAGGAGTTCGGCTGGGAAGTCGCCATCGCCAGTTTTGTCAAATCCAATCACCGAGAGGAAATCCGGTATTAAGTCAAAAGTAAATAGTCGGTCGGTGGTTAAAGCGTCCCAATCACCATCGTCTCGTTTCCTCACAAAGCCCCTCGCGAATGATATAGATTCTCAATTCCATCAGCCCATCAAAAATCTAGCGATAGCCCTTGGTGCACTCGGCGAAGATTTCATTTCCTATTTTCGGACGAAAGTTCCAGCGCGCGAAGTTTGTGATCATTTCTTGAACAACTTCATTGGACTACAATCTGCAGTGCCTATATGCCATATTGATACCCTTATAGATGAGTACAGCAGCTTCTGGGCCAACTTGTCTCCTAAGACCTCGGTCGAATCTACCCTACTCATCTTAGCTGTTCTATATTGTGGGGCTGCTAATTCTACCATAAATATTTCACAATCAACAACATTACACGATCTATACGAACAGCTATTAGATATAGTTAATCTTCCAACATATCATCACACACACCGAAGATCATCTGCGATCCAGCTTCTGCAGGCTTACCTACTCGTAAACACCTTTCGAGCTAGCACATCATTCTCACAGTTCCGGTATGGATTCCTATCCCACGCCATTAGACTCGCTCAATCATTACAACTCCATTCCGACAAACCTTATCAAAGTATTGGTGTTCAGGCTGAAGTTGAAAAGAGAATCTGGTGGCATTTGCTGTTTTTGGATCTGCAGTCGACTGTCACGACCGGCGCGCCTTCACTGATGACTAGAAGCGGATACACAAATGATGTTTCGTTACCCATGGTGTTAAATCATGCTTCTAGCCAAGATTCAGCTTCACCAATGATGATCGCATTTTACGGCCAGTGCCAGTGGGTGCGTTGTATGCGCGGGTGGGTCATGAACATGCCAACACAGGAAGATGCTGTTCGTCTTGTTGAAAGCATCGAGAATCTTCTGAAATTTTTGCCGGAGGTAAAAGCAGAAAACTTAGGACCGCGGGCGTACCTGATGTTATTGATTGATAGTGTATATTGCCTTCTTGGCTTGAACTTCTGCCAAGCAGAACAATTGCAGGATATTGGGTGGCGCAATGATATTGTCCGGTTTGTTATCACCGAGAATGTCATTCTTACTCTTTATCACTAACACATTCAATCCAGGGCTGCAAGATCATTTTTGCAAAACTATCTTTTTCTATCCGACACGACCTCCGCAACGCCATTGAAGTTTATTCTCCCTGGTCTCATACAGCCTCACCACGCTGTTTTTATCCTCCTCATGCACCTTAGTCTATGCACTTCTTTGGATGCCAAGGCTCAATCGCTGAAAGTTCTTGTGGATAAAGTCTTCGATGCCGAACTATCTAGCCCCAGACCTGGTGCCAGTCGTGCTGCTTCCGGATCGCCCGAATTCACTCATTCTAACCATACTTCTCGTATCTCGCGCAAGTCATATGGTTACCCACGTCAAGATATCCTCATCCTACTCTATAGAAGAGTACAAGCCAAGTTAAACCAGAATACACGGAAATTCACAGCCATATCTCGCTCCGCTTCTCCTAATATGGGAGTCTTACCACAACCTGAAGGCTTGGTCTTGCGAGACACGAAGAGCAACATTGTCTCCAGCGAGAATTGCGCAAGTGGATATGAAGGAACTAATTGGATGGTCTTGGCAACAGAGATGCACAGAGAGGATCATATAATGGATAGAGAGCTAGATGATGTCTTTAGAGGTGGACGAGATGTATGGAATAAGTGGGAAAGACTGATAGGTGCGGTTTTCAAGTGCTGAAAACTGGACTATGAGTTATTCAGACACGGACGAGGAATTTTTATGACAGACTGGTAACTTAAGAAGTGTCTTAGTTCAATAGCAAAAACAGTATCTTCACGATTTGGCCATAGACGCTTGCTCTTCTCAGATGCATCTGGACTGATTTCATGCATATTTCAGTCTAACTTTATCCTTGAACTCTATTATAAGTATAATATGCTAAATCACTTACTAACTTCAAGTGAATAAGTGATATCACAACTGTAAAATATGTTTGAAACATAATTTTTACCAGATGGAATTATGTTACTGTACAGAAGTTAAGAGATTTACCTTCTTGGAGTGTTTCATAATTAAGTGGAATGACATGGAAGTACATCATACGTTTCAATTATGTTTACTCAGTTTGATCGACATTATTTCCTCTTGTTCTATGAAATGATTTTACAAGTAATGATTCAAATTAGCCTTATTCATAAGCTCGATATAAAAATACCTACCTAAGCCCGGGGTACCTAGATATGGATCTTCTTTCAAAATCGAGAAACGAACGAAGCGGATCAGTCCAATTTGTTCAGCATGTACTATTCTACTTCAACATCTACTTTAACAATCATATTCTCGATTAATTTCTCGCCAGAACAACTCAGTCTTCCGCTCTTACAGTTGTATTAAATTATGTTATTTGCTATGATCTAATCGTACCCTCCAAGATATTATAATTCAATTTAGACTGGAAGTATATGTACATAGATAATATTCAAATTACCGCATTGACCTTAAACAAACGCACAATCGCAAATTCAAAAGATTCAGACCTGTTCAATGGACTCCTGAGCTTTAACACTCTTCCATTCCAGAAATAGAGAAGAAATAAACGCCAATCCAGTAACAGGAATCGCTGCAATAAAAACTTTCTGCAAAGCACCATTGTATACTTCCAATAGTGCAGGCAATTGATCCGCATCAACCACAGATCTGAAGCCCGTGGCACCAGCATCCAAAACTGCCTGGATGTTGATTCCTGGTAGTTCTCCACTGTCATATGAAGCTTTCAATTGGTTCTGAAGAATTGTGTTTCCAACAGAAACAAAAACTGCGCCACCAAAAGATTGCGATGCAACCACCGCAGCCGTGCCGATGGGGATTTTATCCAACGGCAAGACGGTTTGAACAGCGGTGAATCCTTGTTGGATTGCAATTCCGAATCCCGTCGCACTGAGAATCTCGTAGCCGATCCACTCAGCGGACGTGGTATCAGTTCTGAATGTGCTGATGAACCCACAGCCTATCGTAGCGATCGCTGTACCGATAATAGCGGGTGGTGTGAAGTACCCGGTCTTGGAGACGAGAACACCGGCCACGAGTGAGAAGAAAGCATTGCAGAGGACATATGGAATCATGTCAACACCAGATGCAATTGCAGTTGTATTCTTGATCGCTTGAAACCACTGAGGTAGATAATAGCCGTGAATAATCAAGGCTGAATAGAGGAAGAACGAGAAAAGGCAGCTTGCTAATACGGTTCGTTGCTGGAGGATTTCAAGTGGAACCAAAGCCTTGTCGCCTCTGTACCAGAACCACAGTCCTAACAAAATCATGGTTACGCCGAAGCCGGCGAGAAGTCCAATAACCATGGGGCTGGACCAAGAATTGCCCTAATGAATAGTCAATACCCAGTGGTTGTAGACCGCCAAACCACAAGAATAGAACTTACCTCTTCAGTATGTTGGAAAGCTATGAAAAGCATGACGCATGCACCGAGCAAAAGAATATTTCCGAGGATATCGAGATCCAGGACTCGTGAGCCGAACGATTGTTTTGTTTCTGTGTTATTCTTAGGGTTGAAGAATAAGATCATGGCTAAGATGGTTACACCACCGACCGGAAGGTTGAAATAGAAACACCATCTCCATGATACTTTGTCCGTGAAAACTCCTCCCATTAATGGTCCCACTGTAGCTCCCAATCCGAACCTACAATCAAATTAGTCTATGGATGCGTAGCCAAGTTGCAGTACTCACATCAAACCCACAGCCGCGGTGAAGACGGGACGTCTTTGTATCGGAACACTGTGAGCGACCACGACAAAAGACCCGGTCAAAATACCCGCGCTCCCAACTCCAGCGATGGCACGCCCTATAATCAATGTGAGAGAATTCGGAGCTACACCACAAATCAATGATCCTATCTCGAATAGCGCATTTGCTCCTAGATATGACCATTTGATACTGAAATTAGTAAAGATCCTTCCGTACATCGGTTGGAACGCGCATGCCGTAAGGAGGTATGCACTTCCATACCACCCAACGTCTGCGTATGAATGAAATTCTCCACTAATATAGGGAATCGCCTAGGAGTAATGTTAGTAATGTTTGCAACGGAGGAATTGGGAATGACAGGCATACAGTTGTAATAATCGTTCTATCCAAAGAAATCAAAAGTACCGACAGGCAAAGCCCGATTGTGAGAATCGTTAAAGCAAGGGTTCCAGGATACTCAATTTCCATATCCAATTCCTGTGGCTCTGGTTGCGCAATAACCTCCTCAATTTTTTCGTTTTTTGAGCGAGCCCCGAAAGCATCCAGATTACTGGTGGACGCCAACGATATTGCGTTCACGTCTTTGGTTTCCCAATCCACCATCTCATCTATGTTCTTCATAAATTGATCACTCCATAATCCGGGTTTTCCAGGGTGTCTTTGCTCTTCCACAGGAGTTGATAATCGATGTGGTCGCTCATAGGTCCTACTTCTTCTCTTGGCGCTAGACACGGATTCACCAAGCGTGCTTTGAGATGCTAGATGTCGAAGTGATGGAGCTGCAGATGCTATGATATCTGTGAACAGTTCATTGAGGGCAGCATTATTTCGGGGTGCTTTGTTCGTATCATTGTCCGAAGATTTTCGTGTCCCACGAGACATGCTGGGTCGTAATATTCTTGTACTTTCCTCCTCGAGTGATGATTTTTCCAACTGCGCGATAGAATCAAATCCTGCATAATCAGAGCCTGCTTTCGTACTCTCCATGGTAGAGGGACGCGAATCTGAGCTCACATTGCGCGACTTTTCTTTGGGGGTGTTCAATGAATCGTGGGAGACCCTTGGCTTCTGTTCTTCCGGCTGTTGAGGACTTCGTTGAGAATTTAACCCCTCTGTCGGTACCTCCTTGTTGCGACCCAACTGTGATTCTGCCTTTCCAAACGTGTTTTCTGCGAGCTGAGGTTTAGTTCCATCTTTGATCTCTTCCACATGATCTTGAGAACCTTCTTGTCTACCAGATCCTTTATTTACTGCTTGTTGATTGTTATCAGTATCTGAATGATGAGAGAGTCCATTG
The DNA here is from genome assembly GCA_004786225.1 of Botryotinia narcissicola. Lineage (NCBI taxonomy): Eukaryota > Fungi > Ascomycota > Leotiomycetes > Helotiales > Sclerotiniaceae > Botryotinia > Botryotinia narcissicola. The sequence goes on along the minus strand of PQXJ01000291.1, from coordinate 18,174 downwards.
ACCTCATTTAAAGCCGATTGGTCTTCTCTGTCATCCTGAATAGTTTCAGATGACGGTCGTACATGGAAAATTTGACGCGAAAAGTCAAGTTCTTCCACTAAATCTGAATTTGGTGCTGCATGTTCGATTGGAGAGCTCGCTTCACCGTCCGAACCCATATTTGCATCTCCAGGGGATGCCTTCGTGGTATTTTTTGATATTAATGTCGATGTAAAGTTGTTTCAACTCCTTTGTTCACTACAATCCAAATTACGATGTGAGATATTGGGTATAGTTGATTACGTAGGTAAACCATTAGTTGCGGATACGGGATTGCCGATCAACAATATATACTATTGTACATATGCGGGCTATTAACTAGTACAGATATCCGGCACCATTCGGGAGGAGAACTGGGTTTCTCGATGTAGATCTTTACCGGAGAAATTGGTCTGTGACATCTCAGCTAACTAAACATTTTAGGTTATTTGAATCACGACCCGAATTTTCGATGGGCCGACGCTGTGACAAAAGCTTCTTTTGTACGTATGGACTGATCTCCAACACACAAAACTTTATTCAACGTGTGAAGATGAAGTCATTTCAACACCATGTGACAAATGCGCTGCAATTGTTGTCTATGTACGCGGCAGATTAAAAATTATAATATGTACAGACAGCAATGAAAACCTTATATCCAGAACACATGAGCGCTGATAGCTCATAAGATTTGGTTCCTCTTCAGCCCCGCCAATTGAGCAAGAGTAGACAAAACACCAACTAAGCCAGTACCATCAGTATGTCTTCCTAATGCCTCAGATTCACCAGTGAACGATGCCTCCAACTCTTGCTGGCTTTCTACAGACAAAGTGTCTGCGATCTTCTTTCCCCTTAATCGTTCTTCCTCGATCTTTGCATGTGTCCAATTTTCAAAGTCGCCGGATTTGATTTCTTCATTCAATTGCGCATCCATTTCATTTTTCTGAAGATCATCCGGAAGCAGTCCGGAAGCTCTCATCATAAATTCAGGACTGATTGTTTTGCGACCTTGCTTGAAAACACATTTGCCAAGCGAGGATGCCACAACACCAGCTCTTGGATCCAATTCCTTGCGGTTTTCATCTTCTTCATCCGATTTCTGCTGTGGATAGAGGGTGTATGACTTTGGTTTTGAAGCATCCTTTCGAACAAAATGGGTGACAGTCCATATCCATTTTTCGTCCCACGAAAGAATTCTTGTCCACATCTCGTATGATTCATAAGGCTTGAGTTCCTTCTTGAAATTGCAATTTACTGCTCCCAAAGCAATGCCAAAAACAGGTCCCTTCGATCCTGTAACTGCCTCTGTTCCACCTCTCATCTGTTCGATGGCCTCGGAAAATAGCGTACAAAACAAGTGTGTTCGAGCTACGTCAGCATCTGAAAAGTAGGAACTGTTGCTTTCTAAGGGGAGTCAGTAACTATACACCTGGAAATGGCATTTACAACCTACTGTGGAGGTTCAAGTCAATCTCCATCAACGGGGCATGTGACTCAGTGATCAAGGGCTGGAAAAGTTGATGTGGTCCACATTTAACTTTTGGCCGCTGTGAGCGAAGACAGAATCGAAAGGCGTTGACGATACGTAAATGCCAAATTAATGGCAGAGTCTTGAAATTTCCAATCGCTAGTAAAAGGACAGCGAGCTTCCATACTGTCAGCGATGTATAAACATAATCTAAACATCTCAAAAGAATGTGTAAAGAGTACGTAATGATGGCCCAGACAAAAGTTTTGCTGCTTGGGAGAAAGGGTTGAATTGTAAGCCCGGTATACAGGTGCGCGGCTGTACCATTGACTGTAAAGTTGTTCATTTTGAAGTCTGAGAGTGAAAGAGGTGCTGAAGACGAAGATTTCTGCGATGCAGAATATTATTCTAGAATATTTGACATGTGTAAAGAAAATGAGATCATAAAAAAGAGAAAGAAGAAATCATTTCTGTTTTCTGTTACTGAAATGCTTGATTTCACCGCCAACACTGCAAATGGTAAGAGCTAGCCTGAACTTCTAATAATACATGTCGTAGATGGCGCTCAGATAGACTCAATATTCGTGTGAATTTATGATCTTTAAAGTTCACCAAAATTTCGTGGAAATTGAGCACGATGGCCTTCCATGCAGAGATCTTCTTCGTAATGTCTATTATCAAAATCAAAGATCTACCTCGCCAGGTTGATCGTCATACACGCTAGTTAAATGAAGACGGCTGGGTGAGGATACCGCATTCCAGTTTCCTGCGGCTCTTGCATTAGTTTGAAATCCAATGCACTAGTGCTGGTCACTTTCGTTTCCCATTCGGGATCCGGCGTGAAACCACTATGTGTTAATAGTATAAAGATCTACACAGAAAACCTGGACGTGGCCGAAAAAGTTAATCTATCAAAGGTCCGAATCGATTACTGGCTCGATAGTGGGTGTTAAAAAGACTAAACTGACTACGGTGTAACCGACATTAGGCCGGCCATACCTTTATGGGGATCAAAAGACATTATATTTGATTCATATACCCTTTCTGGGCTAGGGTGTCCCTCTAAAATCCACCCATATGGTTGCTTTGATTTAGGGCTGACAAGATTGCGAAAGCTGGCAGCTCGTTAGAGTCAGTGCAAATGATTGTTGCCAAGACCTGTATCAACCGCTCGAGCATACGGATATGTTCCCGGAACCAGGCAGAGGGTGTTGGAGCTAGCCCAAGAACTAGTTACTGTCAACCCGAAGAATGATATTACCGCATAATCTAATCGAAATACATAGAAGATTTTATTTTACATGTGAACATGGTGCAAATTTCCAGAGATTAAAATTGTTTTCTATTCTTAAATTCGAAGCTCTCGCAGGGAGAATATACATTATGCTACCAAATAAAACTTATCAAATACAAACTTGTCCATCCACTTCCCATTAGAACTGCCTCTCGAATCTATCCCCTCAACACCTCCTGAAACGTGCCTTCTACAAAGATCCCCCACAGTCCAAGAGGGAAAGCTCCTCAGTCGATGGCTCTGTGGCTTAAAACTTCAGTGTTTATGACTTTACCACAGTTTTGATATCCTGGGTCTTGATGACGTGGGTCTTGGTGACGGTTCTCTTCACTACAGTCTTCTTGTATGTAGCAAAATAGAAAGAGATGAAAAGAAAGAGGTAGGAGCTCAAAATGGTACATCCAGCGAAAGCAGCGAATGGCTCACCAGCACATGTTCCGAAGTGGGGGAGATTTTGGTAATAGGTGCTAGCGTAGTAGTTATATGTGGCGAACTGGAGAAGGGTCAGTACGAATTTTGTTTCCCGATTCTGGGACTTACGTAAACTGCGAAAAGATCAATGACAAATTGGGTGATTTGCATGCGGGTGATCCATTCCTTCCAGGTGATACGGATTCCACGTGCACTCTGGAAGTAGTACCAATACATCACAACGTGAACGGAGAGATTCAAAGTGATTGGGACCCAGGATACTGGAGTGTGTCCGACAAGTTGAGTATAGCACAAGAGAGCTGTTGCTGGGTGGTGATAGCAGTGAAGGAAAGCTAGGATAACAATAAGCACTGCATAAGTTCAGGTTCGGTTATGACTTACTCAAAGGCTTCTTCTTGAGGAACAAGAAAACGGTATCAAGCAACTCCACATACTTGGTGATGTAGTTCAACTGTTTGTCTTCATTAGTATGATCTTTTTTCAGGTCTTAGGAACATGAACATACGTAGTAGAGAGTAACCAATGGCTTGGTCCATCCAGTTCCACCGCAGATACCATCAAACAAGCCATTTTTCCACAGACTTGGAATGAGCTGCTGCGCAAACAGAACAAGCAATGAACCGCTTACGACAGTCAACATCAAGTTGTGTGCCATGAACAGACCATTTAGTTTATATGCTGGACGGTTCTTCATCCATGCTTGACCACCGAAGATGATCACGTAGTAAAGAGCTATTGTGACAAGAGTTCCTTTCAACGTAGCCATTGGCGTCTTTCCTGGAATGAACTCGAAGTCTTCAGCAGGATATCCTGCGATCGACGTCCAGAGCTTGTCGAAGGCTTCCCATGGGGAGAACTGGATGGCTCCATTCAGCGGCAAAAGAAGTGTACTGCTTGACATATTGGCTGATGCTGTCGCAACTCGTGAGAAAAGAATGTGGAGATAAGAATGAGATTCAAGATGGAATTCTGATGTCAAAAAGAATTTTGTTATTTTAAGGGTTAACGATTATATCTTAAAGAATTTTGCTTCTTTCAAAAGATAGGGAGGATAGTGCTAATCCCAGTTGAAATGCCGTTTCTCATACATCCAAAACTTTGAAAACTTCTACGGACTAGTGATGACGATCACAATCAAGGCTAGAATTTGTAGTACGGACGATCTGAGCCAAAATCTCGAGCTGAGTGATTGAGAGTTTGAAAACTACTTTCAATTCTATAGGCATGCAAAGTCTACTTCCTGGCTAACTTTCGTCATGAAGTGGAGCTTTTTCACTATGATGAATGACCGCTATCAGGGGCAACGGCAAGTGTAACGACAGATTTGGGGGAACAAGTTGAGCTTCCGGACGTTTCAAGCATCGAATTATTGCTACCACTTGGCGTTTATAGAAATGATGGGATGGATGAATTTCTCCGAAGTACACGGACTAGCTCCGCATTGGTCAGTAGGGAGGATCCACAAATGATGTGTCGTAGGGGGTTCTGTTGGGGACGTCTAAGTAAAGATAAGCTTTTTGCGGGTACCTTTCGCCTATCTTGAATCTTGATGATCGCGCAATTACTCGTTTCGGTTGTCTGCTTCCCGCTCACGTTGGAATTCCTACTAGTGCTTGTAGATCAGCAACAACAGTGGAGACTATACTAATCCAATTCTCACAAGCGGGACGGCTGTTTCACGTTATTCTTTTCTCGAAGATTTAAAGTTTTCTTTTTGAGTCAATTAGAACCATTTCGATAAACTCATATTAATAGAATGCTTCTTGCACATCTCCACAAAGAAGTCTCTGACCCGCACCATGCGAGATTCGATCACGCCGAGCAATTAGTTAAGACAGCAATTTTGGCGTGTCAAGCAAGGATGTGTACGTATCCTGCTGGCATTGTTCGACATGTTAGCCAGATATATTGTTTACCGTCTATTGAAAGTTATTAGTAGTTGATACATTCTTGGGAATGCACTTCTGCAATATTTGTGGAGAATTTTAGATAGATTCGATCGTAAAGGTTTGATGACGATCAATGAGATCAACATTTTCGAGCATTCTGGCTAAGATACACCAAGTGTTGTTAAGATTACGATCCACAAGTATGGACGGTGAATAATTTCATTAGCATTTCGAATTCATTCATCAGTGACATAATTCCGGTCTTTGTCTTGTCGTTTCCTTCTCAACTCAATAACACTTTGCTTTGAGCAACGACATGGCTATCGAAGTATCTTTCGCCTCCCTTTCTGGGGCAGCGGCATTGATTGCACTCCTGATATCAAAGAACTCCTCGTGGAGCACTCTATACTCACTTCAAATTGTTTTCGGAGTCTTCATACCGACATATGTCTTTTATCTCAGTTACATCTTCCCATTCTATATTTCCGAGCTGCGACATGTTCCTACCGTCCCTGGCTTCCCTCTCTGGGGTCAATTCTTTGAGATTATCAGCACTGAGATTGGTGTCAGCCAGCGTGAATGGCATCAAACCCACGGCCCAATTATTAGATACTTCTTTCCCTTTGGAGCTGAACGTCTTTCAGTGGTAGATGACGATGCAATCAAGCAGGTATGATAGATCAGCATGACTTACTTTGTACAATCTTTAACATGAAATCGTAGATGACAACCAGAAATCCATACAACTATCCCAAGCCAGTGCGCGCGAAGTTGTGGATGGTCAGAATTCTTGGAGAAGGTGTACTTCTTGCTGAGGGAGATGAGCACATCCATCAACGAAAGTCCTTAACACCCGGTTTCTCTATCCAATCGATTCGAGCGCTCTACCCAGTATTTTGGCAGAAATCATTGCTTCTCACCAAGCTGTGGAAGGAAGAAATGGACGCTGACTCGGTAAAGAGTAAGCCTTTTGAGGTTTTGGAATGGTTGAACCGCACTACACTTGACATCATTGGTGCCGCTGGCTTTGGTGTTGATATCAACTCTCTCGAGAATCCCGAAGCCGAAATTCGTGAGGCCTACCGACTTGTCTTTGCTTTCGACATTGGATCCCGTATCTTGCACGGTCTTCAAGCCTTTATTCCATCCACTAAGTACATTCCCGCCAAGATGAACCGTGATATGGAGAGTTCGCGAAAGATTATTCTCAGGACTGCAACAGATATCATTGACGAGAAGCAAGAACAAGCTGCTCAGAGAACTAATCATAAGGACATCATCGCATTGATTGCCAAGGACAACCTGAAGATGAAGGAAGCTGGTGAAGAAGGCTTATCTTTCGAGACTATGCGTGATCAAATCATGGTAAGCAGAAGTCGTTAACAACACTTCGTAATCTTACGGAAGGCTAATTTACATTGTCCACAGACTTTCCTTGGAGCCGGCCACGACACAACAGCAACAGGTTTAGCATGGACAATTCATCTTCTCTCAACTCATCCGGAAATTCAAGAGAAACTCAGAGCTGAGATCCGTGAGCACATGCCTTTCCTATTCGATCAAAAAGCCCGTTATGAAGGAAGTGTCGAAAAGACTGATGCGGATCTTCTACCATACCTCGACAATGTCTGCCGTGAATCTCTCCGTTTCATTCCACCTATCCCAATGACAGTCCGACAATCTCTCAAAGACGATAAATTGGGCCCATACACAGTTCCAGGCGGTACGGTCATCTATATTCTCGCAAACACTGTTAACCATCTTCCTATGTACTGGGGTCCTACAGCCAACGTTTTTGACCCTGATCGTTGGAACAAGTTGCCTTCTACTTTCACGGCCAATGCTTTCATGACTTTCTTACAAGGTCCTAGAGGATGTATTGGACGCAAATTTGCCGAGACCGAAATGAAGGTTTTGCTATGTTGTTTATTGAGCATGTACAAGTTTGAGCGTGATGAGAGCGTGGAGAATCCCGAAGACTTAAAGATGTGGAGATTGGTTTTGAGACCAAGAGATGGTCTTCAAGTCAAGGTTACTGCCATCTAAAGTTATTTTGTCATTGATACGATGTCAATGTCAGTCGGCATGAAGGAAAATTAGGAGATGGTACAGAATCGTTTTTAATTTTTACATAGATTTTTTCACAAAGACTCTTAGTTGTAAGAGTTCTGGTCATATTTCACGTACCGTATCCTTTCTGTAATATAATTCTTTAAAACACTTTTTTTTTGATATAAATTGAAGTGCTCCATGCTGCTCAAAAGGTAAATCGATTCAACTGAAATTTAGATGTATAGGAGCGTCTCTGATCTCAATGCTAAAAAGCTACAATTCCTTCATAAAAACAATGGAAATATCATGTCTTGACTTCGGACTAATTGTAATAAATATTATGAGCAATCATCAATTTACATATCATCTGTTGACAATCAAAGATTGATATATTGGGCAGATTAAAGAGTGGAGAGATGGAGGGGAGGGTCTTGTTATGTCTTCGCTAAGAGTGTGATGAGCTACGAGTACAACTTTTACGGCAGCCTCGATACTGTCGAACAATTTTCAAAAATTGTGCGCACATAAATGATGCATAGAAGTGTAGAGGGGCTGTATCCATTCTGCCCGCCCTCGCGACACCGAGAAAAGGCGGGACATCAAACCCACAAAAATGAGAGGAAATCAACATAGAAGTCAATCTTTTTCAAACCTGATTTAAATTTTCCTATATGTTTGAATCTGTTGATATTATAATTCTGGATTTTAGCTTCAATAAATTATTGATATTTGAAATTATAAAAAGAAAATTCTTTTTAATTCATTTCTGATACTAAATTCTGATTGAGATGTAGAATTTTGGTGTCTGACTTGTTCTCGAGGTCGCGAACCGCCCTCTTCCTATGAACAGGGGATATTGAAATATGATACCCCATTCCATGTTACGTAGGACACTATCAAACACATCATCTGCGCACGATAGTGGGGAGAAAGCGGGCTATATAACCATTTGTCCGATAGATGCGCTTTGCTGAAGGATTGAGAGCATGGTTCTTCCCATCCTCAATGATAGAAGTCATAAGTAGGCAGAGTGTGCTAGGCACTGGACCTTGTCAATTATTCCTATTTCTGCAAATTCTGAATTTTCAATTTGCAATACAAGCAATTCAAATGCATATATGCATATTAAACATTGAAATTTCACGAAATCAAAACTTGGAGCAGTGGACAGAAGCAATTTCAGAAAGGTAAAAATGTATATATATTAGAATTAAAACTCTCCACAAAAATCATCGCGCCAAAAAGCTTTCTCCCCAAATTTCAAATATCTCAGCTGACATGCAGGCTCCATTCCCTGCTAAATATTTTCAAAAGACCTCGGCATCATCCTCCCTGACCCCAATGAAGCGCAATCAATGCATAGCCGCCGTGCCAGCTTATGCACTGGTGCTTCCCTCTCTGTTGACTGTAACAGGGTTGCAGACAGCGATTCCTACACAGTCGAGATCAATAGGAATGAGAACCTGGGGCTCAAGATCGATCAAAGAGTTTCCATGGTTGCTCTGGACTTGCTCCGCGTGGTTGATAGTTGGGTGAAATCCAGTTTGTTGAATGTTGGCAGGGTCGGCATCAGCGGTTTGGACATCGGTGGGTTGAACACCGGCGGGTTGAGCATCACCTGGTTGAACAGTACCTGGGTGGACTGGAGCTGGGTGGACTGGAGTTGGGTGGACTGCAGCTGGGTGAACTGGAGTTGGGTGAACCACAACTGGTTGGACTGGAGTTGGGTGGACCTCAGTTGGGTGGGCTGGGGCTAATGGACCCTCTCCTGCTTGAGCAGCCTCGTACCCTGGGTTTCCCTCATGGCGAGGGATCACCTGTTGATCAATCTGTTAGAAACAACTTCTCAATAATTCTATTTGAAATTTTACTCACATTGGCACCTCCTGGAACAATTTGGCTTAAATCGGCAATCGATGAGCCCTTGGCGACGGGAAGAGCAATGCTGAAGTCCGCAAGGACAACGACGAGAGCGAGAGCAGAGATACGTGAGAATTGCATGTTTTCGGTTTGGGGTTTTGAGTAAACGAGTTGGTTTGAAGATTGATTGTGGAGGGTGAAATGAATGTGGATAGTTTGCTAAATGAGTGTGATTGATGAATGAATGTGAAGTGTTTGATGAATTATTCGATTTCCAACGCAATGAGAATGAAGATATATACCACAATCCTGGCGACTGACCGATTGTTCGACCAGGATTCCCGCAATCTGCTGATCATACCGATCTATCATTTCTGAGACAGCAAGAGACCCCGAAAGGGAGTCTGGTGTTCCTAAGAAGGCCGCTGGGCGAGTAGAGTTTTCCCTACCGCCGGATCTTAGATGCTGAAGGGAGATCGGCAGATCAGAATCAAGCAATTATGGATATAACGGAGCAAACATTAAGCTCACCTTCATTTAACAGTCTTCCTAAACTAATGTTAATGAACTCCTTGTCGACTGCCGCTTGGAACGCCACAAAGGTTACTTTAGTGTGTTTGACAACGATCTCAATACGGTCACGTGAGACCATTGCATTCGCACATTTTAAGCTTGGCGATGTAAGGCCAAGCGAAATCTGGTTAAGTCAGGGACAGCGAAGCTAGCGCTCCCTCAGCTGCCCCACCAAAGCACGGACGGACATTCGTCGTCACCGCTAAAGACCCACCAAGTCGGAGAGTTCTATGCAATAGCAAAGGACCACACATAAGACATACTGTACCAGAACGAGAGAGATTCTGCAAATCGCAATCTTTGGTGATTCTGCTTGAGTCAAATTTGATTACTCTACTCTGTAGTTCACGTTATAGAACAATTGTTGTCTAGATCGAATCGTCTTGTCTGAACTATCTTGCGGAAAGTCGGAATCCGCGGTGTCGATGAACTTTAAACGCCACCATCTCGTCCGCATGTTGAATTTCCTTTCTTAGACGACAATGATACTGGTACAGTGACAGATATTGAGGATCTCTCGATCCTTTTCCCCGCTAGAAAGGTTTATATCATATTTATGGATAGTTAAGTGGATCCAAGACATCGTCGGCTAACTTATTTAAGGATCCTTACTGTCGATTGTCAATCGGCATCTTGAATTACCCCCGGAGAACATCATAAACGCAATTAGGCGATAGACTATTCGTAGTTCGTCTAAGTCCAGGAGCAAGTTCTTAGAAAGTCATATTGTGTTGGGAGAATAATTCTATATCCACTTCAACAGGACATGAGCGTACATTTCACGAAGTAAGTTATCAAATTGGCGAATTATGTACTTTGTAGGGGTCGCCAGCATCAACTCTATAATCAATAAATTCAAGGTGTACATCATTTCAAATAAGATTACTGAATACCACAAGCTGATAAAGAAAAAGGCTAAAGATGATGTGCCCAAAGCCTGACCCTCAAGAGCACCTCCACTCCGCGAATTGACCAAAAACCTTGTCCTCTCTCAATGCCAGCAAACATTCTCTCCGTAAGCCCATGCAAATTTCCAAACCCCCCTCTCCAAAATTCTCTCCCTCGCCCCCGGGAATTCTCGGGAAAATGACAAAGACTCCATCAGTTTTCAAACTTCTCCACCTGAACCTTTTGCATTTACCACCGAGGTTGTCCCCCCAATCCAGGCCGTAATATGGTTGTCCCGACCAAGATGAGCACCCAACATTACGTTGGCAAGATTCAAAGCCACTTGGCTCCAATCGGTTAAGATCCGACACTTTCTGGATTGCTTTGATTACGTCTTTGACCCTTGCCTCATCAACGTCACGCACTGATTGGCGAACGATGCGTGCGATGGCTCCAATATCTGTAGTATTTGAGGACATTGATATCAGATCAGAGAACGTGCTATTGGATTTGGCAATCAACACGACATTTCCAGTGAAAGTGGGCGACATAGCAGGTTGAATGCGGTTGCGTCCGTTGACCGTCATGACGAGCAGGGAAGGAGTAGATGGCTCGACGGAGTTTGAAGTAGCTGAACGTGCCAAAGTTATCCTGGACCAAATGAGTGCAACCAAAGCATCGTTTGTAGAAACCCAAGATAAATCGTTCGAGCCCTCATTAGCTAGCTCTTTCAGACGTCGCAAAGAATCGTCTGAGAAGAAGAACACACCCGTCCCCACTACATCTGAAGAGACTGAAACGTATGGCGTGGAAGATAAATCCTCTGGCAACAGTTTATATTCTGGATAATCCTCCAATTTACCCGGTCCCTGTCCTTGCAACAGAGCAGAGTTGTCAATCCATTCCTCAGTCACCAATTCATAACCATTTCCCCCATGACAGAACGTAGACCACAATTTCAAAACATTAAATATTCCTGCTTCATCCATAACACAATGATGCACGGCGCAAACCAGAATAATGCCACCCCTGATGATGTTTGCTTGTGCAAGAAATACTTGAGCATTATTCTTTACAAAATTTGGTAACACATCTCCATCAACTGCATCGGTAGGAAATCTGTTGGCTTGAATACTTTGAAAGTCATACTTTGAACTGAGATCCTTCACCGAAAGAATTTCATTGACGCTGAAATAAGGAGCTTGCACGGCAAGTGAGCCTTTTTGACAATTTAGTTCCCGTGATGGCCCAACTGATGCGGCAAGGATAGGAAATGCTGATATAGTTTCTGAAAGGCCATCTTTGAGAGTTTGAATAATGTCTTGGGACTTTGAATTGGATGAAAAATAGAGGAGCTTAGGGACATGGACGTGTGGTGATAGGTGGTCGAGTGGAGAGAGTGGGTATGGTTCTTTGTTCATGATTTCGATGCAGAGTACAGATACAAATTGTGGAAGCAAGTTTTTGAACAGCAAGATGACATGTAATTGATTTCAATAGAACATGAATACTCTGGGTGATTCTTGGCTTTATTACAACTTACAACCAGGGCATTCGACGATGAACTGGCACAACGAATATTGACAACGCACACCACTTCATCAGGCATCTCACTTGTAGAAACACGCATACTCATATCCCTTGATAGTTCCTACTTAGCTCAGCACAATCCTCTTTTCAATAATTGACATACTAGTAATAAGCCAGGTTATAGTATTGTGGACCACTGTACCGAGGATATGATCTGCACGCACTAGCGGTACCCTGACTAGGCCTTTCGATGAAGCTTATCCAAGTTCCGAAATATTATATTTGCCAATAATGGCACTGTAAAGGCGTTATAGCAACGCTCATGTATTATGCATAGTCTAAGGTATACCACAATTAGCTCACTCTATTTTTTATTTTTTTTGAAGATCTTCGCAATGTCCAGTTGATGTATGTAGCTACTCACTCTTCCTTTGATCCCTGTTCCAATCGAAGTTCCTCTCGACAAGATTTTACTTACCATTCTATTATGCTCCATTGACAAGTACCATTTGAATTGATAAGATTCTCGAACACCTGAGATCATCAAAATATCATCAATTCATTAATTCATGTATATCTTTTCTCTTTCTTTGTACATTGGCGTTTTTGCCGTTCTTTCGAAATGCATTTCCATCTTCCTCACCCAGCGAAGACGCCTACAAGAATCGGAACGGCATGGCTGCGCACCCCCTCCAACAGTGTCTGGATCTGATCCCTTTGGCATCATGAGTGTTCTTGCAGCGGCGAGAGCAAATCGCGAAGGAAGAAGCCCGATATGGTTCATGGAACTTATGGATAAGATATCACCGGATACTCTGACTGTGAGGGGAATGGTTTTGGACACTGAGATTATTATTACAAGAGATCCAAGCTTGGTGCAGTTCATTCTACAAACTGAGGCAAACAAATGGGATATCGGACCACAAAGGAGGGAGATTTGGAGTCCCCTTCTCGGCGATGCTATCTTCACTGCTCAGGGTATGTCACTTCCACTTGATGATGATGAACATGCAATTAGTTTTTATATATCACGAACGCTAATTTCAAGAACACAGGCGATGCATGGAAACACTCCAGACAACTCGTACGACCACAATTTTCGAGAGATAGAGTATCGGATCTCGATCTCGAAGAGCGACACGTCCAGGCACTATTTGCTCGGCATGAACTTCAAAGCACTCAAGATGGCTGGACAGGAAAAGTTGATCTAGCCCCTTTGTTCTACAATTTGACTTTGGACGTCTCAACTGAGTTCCTCTATGGAAAATCTGTACATTCTCAAGAAGCGGGCAATACAGCCAGTCCAAACCCTATACAGAGCACAGAAGACACGGATTTTCGTACTTTCGGACTTCATCTTGATGCAGGAAAAGAAACATTATTCATGAAAGGTATTGCTGGTCGGTGGAATGGATTTGTCAAAGGCCGCAACTTTGATTATCACCGCGACGAGGTGCATCGAATGGTCGACAAATTTGTGGAAGGATGCCTCCGTCAAACCCAAGACGAGAAAAGGCCAGAACCCGATTCGGAGAAAAAGCCATTTTCGCTTTTGGATGAATTGGCGAAGGTAAATCAGGACCCCGTCCAGCTTCGCCACGAAACACTGCAAGTACTTAACGCTGGGCGCGACACAACTGGTTCATTGCTCGGTTGGATATTCTATTTCCTTGCACGTAATCCAGATATCTACTCCAAACTTCGAAGCATCATTCTCTCTGACTTTGGACCATCCGGTTCAGAGATCTCATTTCAATCTTTGCGATCTTGTAAATATCTACAATATGTGATTGACGAGTCGTTAAGAGTCGGTGCACCTGTGCCATTGAACGATCGCACTTGTAATCAAGATACTGTTTTACCACGCGGAGGAGGTCCTGACGGTACACAACCTATGTTCTTACCAGCTGGGTCAAGAGTGTTGGTATCGACATACGCGATGCAATACAGGAAAGATATCTGGGGTGAGGATGCCGACAAGTTCAGGCCTGAGAGATGGGAAGGGAGAAGGGCCGGATGGGAATTTATTCCCTTCGGCGGAGGTCCAAGGAAATGTATCGGTCGTAAGTTTCCCCGTCTTTGAGATGCCAAATCTATAGATAGCTAATTTGTATTTGCAGAACAATTTTCGTTGACTGAGACTTCATATATTATTATAAGATTTCTTCAAAAGTATGATCAAATTGAGAATTTAGAGAAACCAGGCCCAGTACTATATCACCATACTGTCACAAATCGAAGTATGAACGGCGTACAGGTTAGATTGCATAAGGCAGATCCTTTGAGTATTGTTTGATTTCTGGGGTTTAATTGGGACGTTCGGAGTGTATACCATGGTTCCATTGTTTTATTATTTTTAATTAATCTTCTATACTATTGCTATGAGCACTGTGTCCAAAATCCAAGGACACTTGTGCCGTTGCCATGTTACCAACAAACTCCATCACTAAACTTCGTGACTATGAGAATCAAGAATAAAGTGGGAATCGAATCGGGTAATCATTGTGTTATCCATGAATGCATAGAAACATGCGACGTTACACCTCTACAAAACTTGCATACTACTCAGCATCGCATTGGCATTCACGAAGTTGCTCTAGATCTACTCATGCTAATTCGTGATTTAAAGCTGGGCTACCAGACTATGATTTGAGTAAGCTATTAATAGCAGAAAAGAATGTCAGACTTCGAGATGAACCCAGTATTGCAAATACTCAGATTGTTTCAATTGGCTTCAAGGGTTGACAACTTCTGACAGACAGACTCCAGCCGGGAAAGCCATCAAATGTAGGCCATCACTTCATATATGATCTGGCAACTCTTGTTTTCCAACTGAGCCAATTTTAATGGGTTTGACGTTTCTATAGATTATCAATAATCTAGTAATCTGTTACGTCGATGAAAGGAGTTGCTGACTCCACGTATGACAAAAGTAATATGAGGAAGGGACGTTGATCACTCATTTCACCACGCACAAAATAAGGTAGCAATTCTGTTAATAACATCTCTATTTCTAACTTTCAGATAATTGATGTGTACTTCCTTCATCATTCACCTTCTGACGACTCCATACATGTTCGTAGAGGCCAAAGGAAATCGTACTTAAGCTTTTTCAGCGGTGTTTCATCGTGGTTCATAGTTGTTATCGCAGCATTTGGACGCAATCACCAATAATTATCTCAAAGTGGGCAATGAAAATTGATCTCCCGATCTCACAGCTTTTTCATAGCATTGTTGAGGAAACGGCCTTTCTTGGGCCTGGCAATGACTCTTGACCGATCGTCAAAGGATTCATCTGATCAGAAACATCTTTGAATATTAAGCGATACCGTTCTTGGAACTACACACTGAGTGATCTGAGTCATGCTGCCGTTATTAGATGCCTACCACTTGCAGTGCAGATATATTATGAGATTGCTATCCGTACCACACTTGACTTGAAGCATTTCAATATTCGCATGAAACCGGGTTCAAATCGAGAACAGGGTAGATGCCAGAGACCTGACCAGTCAAACAACTCTAATTAAGTATGGATTGAGCAGTGGCCATCAAATCTATCTCTGTCCTTCAGTCCTTCAGTCCTGCTGTGCTTTTGAAGTTCGCATTATCAGGATTCTCCGCCACCTTTGGCTTTGCAAGAAAGCTCGATCTGAGCTGGTCATTGCACATCTGTATCCATTAAGATGTGAACTGCAACAGGAAGCCGCCATCGAATCCCTGGTCCAAGATTTGATGCCACCAAGATTTAGCTGATGAATATAATTAAAGGTTTGTTCATATCCCAGGCTTCCAAGTTCATTCTCAACTTTCTGAATATTTCCGAATATTGGAATATTTGTGACTTAATTCTTGTCCAGCTTGGGAGAATTTTGAATGTACAAATACTTTACACCGTTCCTGATGAACGTAGGTCATGGCTTGAAAGCATGCAAAGAGTGATACTCTTAATTCCAGGACATTCGATCTTGCAAGACCCTTCTACCACTGTTGAAAAGAGACTCAAGATTCTGAAACATACACGCCAACTTTGTCGCTCCCTGGCTATCAAATCAAAAAAACATCAAGTGAGACCAATCAAAAGAATCAATTCTCCATTCATTCCTTTAATCATCTCTTCGCTGCCTCTTGACTTCATACACCACTAGCCTTCAATTCTTAGAAATTTCGTATCAAGATCACTTGTTCCTGACATTGATTTTATCAAAACTTTCCGAAAAAACTATGTCTCAATGAAGAGCTCCTTGTCATGAGAAGGTCGATTGTCCAAAATGGAGAGGAAGACTTCTTCTTATATGGTTGCCACTGAAGCTCTGCCCACGGCGATTAAGAAACATTGAATCGTTAACTGCAAAAATCATCTCAATAAACTTTGGAACATTCAGGATTGTCAACGTAAAAGAATATCACAACAAACTGTCTATGAATGCTTTGGTATCCATAGGTACTTAGGTCTACAGAAAACGGAGATCCTGAATTTTTCGTGCGGGGTTGAAAGTGTGGCTGGTGCAAGTCTATGTGGCGCAAGAAGTGAGCTTCACGAACCTTGGAAACGACGACAATCTAACTGTTTTGATATCTGCGAGATTGCCAGCAGGAAAAGTCTCATAGCACTTCTCAATTACTCTCTAAAGTTCGTGCTGTGTTGATAACGCCAGAGGCTGGTCAATACTCTCATGATGCAATTCAAGATAATAAAAAGCAGAATCCCAATGAAACTCCGCCCCCGAGGCAACACGTGAGTGGAGAAAATGGACTCTGTCAACCCGCATCTTCATCTCCTACATAAATGCTCAGTTCATGTGTATATCTACCGTGGAGTCTCCTGTGGATATTGTTGATATGGCTTTAACATCCGCATACGAAATACATAGCGATGTGATGACTTTCTTTGGCAATGGCTGAATGAATTGATCAATGGACTCCCGAGGTCGTTAACAACATAACTAAGAATGGTTTCAGAGGCGGAATATGGAATGTTTTGTACACGAGCAATCGTATTCATTCAGTCCAACGCACCTAATCGCGCGAAGACGGACAACTAGAACTCATTGGACCGAAATTCATATTGACTTGCAACCACCATTCTTCACGAGTACATGGGTGAAACCAAACAGTTTCAATAGATAGGTACCATTTGGTCGTCCAAGTGGAATATACCAAAGCTATTGACATGCGTACCTCCACGTGCAAAACGACTAGCAGGAGAAATTCGACCCGGGACCGTGCAAACAGGCTCGCATACATAGGAAGCGGATGAGGAAAAGAGGCGGTGCGATGATTGTGTATTTGCAAAAGCTACAATCGCAGACTGGGCCATCAAAAGGAAGAAATACGCCATTGATTAGAGCCGCACAAATCTTGCGGAAACGAACAAAGTGAGAACTATCAGGAAACAAGAGGATTCGACCAAGTACCGGAAGGAAATTGGACGACGGGTTCAAGGTTATAGTTGAGAGATTGAATAGTCACAAGCAGAGCTACTAGTTTAAAAGAAGGAGGTTGATCGAGCTGTTCCCACAGTGGAAGAAAGAAGAGGGGAAAAGGTCAGAGTATGGATTTTGAACTTGGACTTTCGTCAATACAATCGTGCCAAGCAGAATGAATCAGGTCAATGCGAAGCTTGAATGAAGCATGCGGCTTCCTAAGGTATATCTTGCATGGAACAGTCGCACTATTTAAACACTACACAGTCTGTCTTATGCTGTTCCTCGATTTTCCTTTTCTTTTGTTCGTTTTCCTCCACGGATGTCGATGGAACAGGAGGGTACTCGGGAATATGGTTGAACGGGGGATGAAACGGCCTTTTGAGAGTGCAGATATTGAGCTAGGATATGCGTAGCGTGTGTGGAAAAGCTCGATATTCGGGGCTCGATACAATACATACATGTGGCGTAAAAGATGGTCTCGAGAGAATTCTTACATATTCAAACATGACCACTGGCATGTTTCCATCTAAAACGATATCAGAGGGGGTTTAGTAGGACTGCTTTCAATGACGAACAGTCATTCAACAAAACAAATGACAAGACCAGAGATAGCACTGGCAAAAACAAAAAAATCTAAAAGATCCGAAAACATACAACAGTAGGGATTCGCTGGTGGTCACCCACCCAACTACTAATCTACCGATCTGAGGCTTGTGTATGGCAGAGCGGACGGGATGCCCAATT
>PQXJ01000290.1:0-47275 GCA_004786225.1 Botryotinia narcissicola | reverse complement strand
CTAAGGCCTAATCGTTCTATATAGTTTTAGACTGAAAGTGGATTTAAATTCAATCAATCAATCAATCAATCAATCTTACCATATAGAATCCCCACATAATTCTTATTGCAAATGTGGTAAATCTATTAAAGATGACAAAGAAACCATGTGTAGAAGATGTTGCTGGGAGAATGAACTGACCGCACAGCATATTACCTCCTCCTATTCACAATCTGGAGTTCAGCCATCGTCATCACACGTATTTTCGGCAACCCAGGAAGCGATTTTCGTGCAGTCAGAAGACTCCCGGGGACAGAGTAGCCAAGAAGCTTGCACGGAACCAATAAGAACAGGACCCGAAACTACCGTACAATGCGGCGGTGCAGTTGATGATCCAGCAAGAGGAATGTGCGAGTATCATTACAATCAATATTATCCCTCTAAGTACGTGAAAGATTGGGATAAGGGTCCGACTCCACATACTAGTTGGGCTCAACCACAGGGACTTGAGCAGCCAGCAATCGAATCAGGATATCCTCAAAAAAGCTGGACCGACGCATTCATTCTATGCTTCTTCATACAAAGAACAGATTCAAACGCAACAATAGAACGTCCATTCAACTGCAATTCAAGCTTCTGGTCCCCAATCAAGCAGAGTTGAATTCCCACCTTCTAAACGTAAAAATGAAGATCATCAAGGACAACAGGCAGAGCGACAAGCTGATAAACCACGTAAGCCTCGTTGTGTAATGAAGTCCTCTTCAAAGCCGCGCCGACAACCTAAGCGTACAATAACCGAGGGACATTGCCCACAACTTATCAAGCGCATCTTTTCTCCTTCAGACCCACGATACTTCAACCCTCCCAGTATGCGACTTCAGTGTTGCCGCGAAATTCCAATTGAAGATAAATATTGCGGTGAGAACACGCACAATGATAAAAATTGGAACATACCCCAAGAACAAACATGGATTAATCCTCCAGAGCCAGGCATACCAAAAACCATATTTCTTGAAGGGCATCCTAAATTGTTTCCAAGGAATCAGAATTGATCACTTGGTAGGTACATAAATTCCTCAATAGCCTTTTTCAAAACTTTATATTGATAGAATGCAGGGCTAGAACACAATTTTTATAATTTTGGAGTGATATCGTGTTTTTTTTGGGGATAGATAGATGTTATGGTTTGGCGTCGAAATTTCTTGGTCTTCGTTCAAGGTTTTTGGGGGGATTGAGTGTATAAGGGTTTTGATGTGCCCGCAAGGCATTGGTAGTTTTGGAATTCTCTTTTACTTTTCATTGTTGTTTTCCTTTGTAGGTAGGAGTAGAATCTCGCACTGTTTTTTTCCAACTCTTAGACATTGGTAGGAACTCGGGAATCTTATTCTGCTATTTCTTTGGTCATATATATTGGTATTTAAATCGGAGATATTGCTCTCCATTTTTTTGGGGAAGTAGTTGATAGGTTCATCATTGAATGCAAGAGCTGTCTGTCTTAATTGCGTTGTGGTTTAGAAATTAAATTATATCCGTCCACGTTTTGCTCTTTGCATGTGTACCATGATTTTGGTATGTAGTTTTGAGTAAACTTTCACTCGAAACGGATCAGTCTGTTCATGACAACTTTTGTCATGGCAAATATACTAGCATGCAAAATGAAAATAGTATTTTGGAGTCAATGGGAGGCACTGGGAGCCATTAATGACGCGTAGAACAAAGTCGGTATAACCTGATAGTATGAATTCTGCACCGTTAATGATGTGAACAATTATTTATCAAAAATTTCCTTGACAATGGAAAATGCGAAAAATCGATCGATTTTATCGACTTTATGGCTTTGTGACTCAATAAGTAATATTAGGTTTGAAAAGTCATGACACTGTTAGAATTTTTCGACTTACAAGTTTTCCTGAGTCAGATACAGTTTGGTACTCATCGCTTGAATATACATGCAGTCATGCGTACAGGTCTTGACACCATATCAATGCTCGAGTAGCACGCAGTCTTCTTTTTTACTTTTTTTCAACTTCCCAGAATCTTAAAACGACAATTCTCGAGACCTTTCTCAATATTCCAAGCTTCTCACAATATCAAAGTTAACACTTGCCCTCCCTCCTTTTCCCTTCGTTTAATCCTTCAACAAAACTAAAATATCCTCTTTCAAGCTGATCTAGGTAGGATCGTAAATTTTGGAACACGAGTATAACAAATAATGCTAACATCCTTATCGAAGCAACATGTCTAGCTCAGATTCCAAATACTGCAAACAACGGATAACAGAACGCGGAGCTGAATGTGGCCGAGCGATTCCTCTATCCAATACGATGTGCTATGAATGTTTTCGTCGTATAGACGCTGCATACACTGCTTGGGGTCAATCATTAGAAAACAGACCTGCTAAATACAAGAGACCTAGAGGAGCAGGCAAAAAAGCAGCCCCGTCGAGCAATGAACGTCAAGTATCTCGTGACACGAAAGAAATCTCGAAGACAAACCCCGGCCCTCAGGAGCTTCTTCAACCATCGGACCACAGAAGAAAGACGAATGGAGATAAGGGAAATTCTAGAAGATAGATGTCTCAGACTTCAGTTCAAACTCAAACTCAAAATGACAAGAAATATTGTTCCGAATCATCAAACCACGGAAAAGGGACTCAAGGTTGATATACTTGTCATCCTATCCACCACAAATCCAGCGACCAGCGACCAGCCAACATTAAATTTTCATGGCGACGGAAAATCAGGTTTGTGATTCTCAGATGCGCTGGTGAGAGCGCCGACTTTCCTGACCGTCATAAATGTTTGACAAAGCGCACCGCATGAGGGGTGTTGAAGCTCCAAAGTTACGATCACTTGTTTTCCTTTCAATTCATTACACTTTTCTCAATTTCTTTCTTTTCGTTGGATCTTTTCTTGGGAACGCAAGCAGTGACGAAAATACTGATTAAAGATGGAGCTTATGATGAGTGCTGTGATTGATGGGTTCCAAGTTTAAAAGTTTTGGTTCTTATTCGGGTTGTTCATTTTCGTTGAGATTAGTGTCGATGGAGCGATCATACTTTCCCCTTCTCACCTGGGAGTCTTGACGAAAGACTTAATGTTTCCAAGACAGCTTGCTTGATCTATTTTTGGATACAGGGACTAGTTATTAAATGCATTGGACTTTCTTATATGCGACCAAATGAGTTCGTGAGCTGTCCTGGTATTGAGAAGATACTAAATTCGAAATCCAGTAGATAGGTATGACTGACGAATCTTGTGTGCGAGGTTAGAAGATTACATAGCCAATCACACATGACTCTGCATTGTAGGACAGTGAATACATAATTTATCTGCGGAAACCTTATCACATCATTATCAAAGTTGCGTACAAATAACCTACAGTGTGATATTAAGAAAATTTTAAAGGCTTTGAATTGGGTCGTTCTAAGAGGTCAGAGAGGTGAGGAAGAAAGAGAAATGCAAACTCCCAATATTTTGACCCCAGATCTGAATCAGAAAACATTTTTTTGAGTTACCAAAGAATATCGACACTGGTATGAAGTCCTCCTCGAAGGACTCCCAAAGTTTGGCAATTTACTCAGGTAGGTATCTCACATTCCATCAGTGATTTGTCTTCCAATACTCATATTGGCCCAGTGGTATTCATTCTGAAAAGTCATAATTTGAGTCGTTGAATCATTTCTCTCATTTTTTGCATCCACGGGGATTTGCTGCTAGAATTAGGTAGCTACGAATATCTCAAATGATATCTTCTCATTGACTCTGCACACACTCCAACACTCATATGGCAGCAAGTTCAAGCCTCCAGTATGACATGGACAGTCACTCACGAATTTTGACAATGAAAAACACTCACCCCGTTAGAATGAGTGACTCGCACAAATTTGACATATACCGGTCTTGATCTCCCAAGTGTTTCCTACTTTTGCTTCCTGCTACGCTTGCCTTTTCAAAAATCCATCAAACAATCCATCAAGCAATCCTAAGAAATTTCCAGCATTTGATCTCAAAATCACAGATATCAACCCACTGACTATGTCCTTGAACGATTATAGTCTCACACACGGTGGCCGTGGCTATGGCCGATTCGTTGAATATGGCCAACCTCAACGGCAGAGTTATAGCGATGGTCAGCCTCGTGAGTCTAACTCTAGAAATAGAGACATCCAAGGTCAATATGATTATTCCAGATATCAATTGAGCTAAACTCCAATGCAAGAATAGATAGCTCTAACATTTTTCTAGAAACATACCAATATGGCCCAGAAAGGAGTACTACGAAGCTCCCTCCTTTGAACCCGACCGATAGTATTACTTCATCACCACGTACGGCTAATAGCAACCGTATACCCCCAATCAGCTCGTTCCTGGGATCAGCTGCTCAACCATCATACCTTTCAACGCAGACCTCTAACACAATGAGCCTAAGATCGCCAGCTGATTTCAACATTCCTGCAGCTCGCTCGCATTTTGGTACCACTAGTCAATCGCAGCACTATCCAACTTCCGAATCAAGAAGTCGTGAAGCTTCTTACCCTCTGAGTGACACACAACGAGTCCAAGAATCTGGCAGTCGAAAGTATCAGTCCTCAGCACCAAGTCAACGATCCAATACGAAGTATAGAGACAACGAGCATACGAATTCCATGCATAATTTTCCGGCTGGTATTACGACCTCGATGCAATTTTCACCTCCTCCTTCGCGTAGGTCAGAAATAGAGCTAGGTAACTCATCATCTAGACATGCGAAAAAAGAGCAGTCTCGGAGAAGACACAAGGCCAAAGAAAGATCGAGACCTTACAGCTCTCCTTACAGCTCTCGTTCGAACGCATCAATGCCACCCCAACAGCAATTGCCAGGCTATTCCGAATGCCTTCGTTATCACGCAGGTCATTCAAGACAATAGTCATGCGACAGAAGAGATGCCACCGGATTTTGACATGGAGTGTCGTCTACCGGGATGTTAAGAGCGGATAAGTACTAATGCCGTCTTTGGGGCATGCCGATTACATCGCAATCAATTATCAACCTGGGACTTTTCGTATTGCAAGGCAGAGAGGGGACAGCGAAGCAAAAAAAAGGGCTACTTTCCTAATGGATAATGTCGAAACAAAAAAATCTCTGATCAGTGCCACTGGTGCCAGCATCACAAAGATAGGCGTTATCATTGGTGAGAAAAATTTGCTGCTTCAGACTGTGGTAAAGAAGGGAAGTGGCTTGAGGGTCGCCACGAGGGTATCGCTGATTTGCCTCCTGACTATGGCACATCATGGGAAAAAAGTTATTACTGGAATCATAACTGGCGCTAGTTGCTCACAACACGGGTGAGATAAGTCAATTTTGCTTTCTCGGTTGAAATTTCCATATCTTTGCTCATTTTCTCAGGAAATCTGGCTGTAGTTTGGAGTGTAACCATTCGAAGTGGTACTGAAAACACAGCAAAAATCTTGCAGTAGAACCTTCGATGTGAGCGGGCCATATTTTGAGTTGGTCATTCTTTTATTATTCGATGCTTTTTGGGGGTCAAACAGGTGATTTTGATCGGTAGATTAGATATTGCTGATACATTATCGCGCACAATTTGTATTTAGTCTCTACTGATATAATCTAATGTTCGATTCTTTCTTTTAGATGACTTTTTCATAGCTGCTGCGCTGGATTTGATGCGCAATATCCTGAGTTGTTTCCTCTAAGAACTTTGATTATCATACTCATGTTTCTAATAAGTGTGACTGGAGAGTGATTTATACGAGATATAAAGATCCTTCAGTCAATTAAACTTGATTTTTTGTTTTTGGGAGACTTAAATATATCTTGTCAACGACACATTACAAAATAGTTTGTAAAGACACCTCTCAACCTGAATTCAAGTATCTCAAGTAATAGGTAATTTCAATTCAAGTCAATCCAAGAGCTGTTCAAGTATTCATTGACATTAATAAGGTTAGATATTGTAATGGACATCTATTAGCTTCTGATCTGTCTCCGACTCTCTGGTCATGACTCGACTATAGCTATGATAATGGAACGCATGGCTGTGCATGTTTAAATTTTATCAAAACCTCTACGCTGTGAATCAAATACAATCATGTTGGGTCCTATGAATACCTGCTTCTCTTGCCTTTATTACAACTGGCCTGCTTCTTGTGACAAATAAACCCCAACATATCCTGCAACCCAAGATCTGAGGATGGCATCTAATTACTATGAGCCAACTGGCAGGGAGGAATTCTAAGCTCTATGATTCTCCAGCTACTCTCGGCGGCTTATGAACAAGCTCGAAATGGGGGTGGCATCAGTTCTGAAGGACAATCCATCTTGCCTTGCCCAAGTGATATAAGAACTTTAAGATCATCACTCGAAGAGGATGCATCACGTGCAGCAAAAAAAAACACACAAAATAACATTATAGGATTATAGAGTACTCAGATTGAATTGCAAGATTTCGAAGCATGGACTTTGTACCGCAGTTGAGATTCGCTCACCACCGAATATCTCAAAGTGAAAGTTTAGGAGGTGAAGCAGTGCTCCCACCTTGCTAGCCTATTTGCTGTATCTCTAGATATAGATCACTCCCAGATCAATGGTGTAGAACTCAGTATTCCGAGGTCTCTTAATCTCCAAGAGGAGTACCTGAGTCATTGAAAATTGCAGAATATACTGACAGGACAGAAATATCACTTTCACGCTGACTCAAACTCTCTTAATAAGATGAATTCTCAGCAATTCTCTTGAGTATCATACCTCAGAGTCTTAATTAGTTGACTAAACGGCTTTGTCTTCCAGAATAAGCCATGTGCTGGTACAACTTTTCATGATTCCATCAACATGCTGTGTTTCTAAGGAAGTAATTGTCACTGGTTCCCATTCACTTTCCAGAAATCCATATTAACTTCAAATCTAGAGTCAGGATCACGAGATTACATTCTCATTTAAATTGTCTATATTCACCTCACAAGGTAGCGCAGGCGAGAAATTTTTAAATTCGCTAAGATCGCGCACATTTGCAAAGATTATTATTTAAGAGTTTCCTTTCGTCAGTACGGTTCAATTTCCTTCATCCTCATTCCACCTCAAAACTTTTCGACATTAAGATTTTTGTATCTTTGTAATTTTTCTTTCTTTTCGAGCCACAGTTGTTCCATACTTTCACCAATCCGTCTCTTGCGCTGCTTCCTGTCCATTCATACCTCTTTGCGCGGCATACAACAAAACATTTTACATTCTCCATTCATCTATCGGCTTACAATGACGCTCGAACTTACGGCACCAACCTCGACCAACTCTCAAGAACAAGTAAGTCCACACTTCGATTCACATTTTCTGTGTCCAACCTATTCATCTCTTTTGACTTTTAACTAACATATATACTCACAGGATTCGGATGGCGATCACTCTTTCGACCCTGATTCCTTGCCGGTAAGGTCTATTCCTCACACACTGTCATGATTCCTTCTCGTCTGCCAGACTATCTCAAACGCATTTGATTTCAAGTGAGGTGGAATCACAGTCACCGATCGAATTTCGTACCAAAACAATGGGGACATAAGCAAGACTTCCATTAGTCCCTTGGGGCCTCAAACCTGCGTACACGGTGCCAGGGGAAGCTTCTCCTCGGAGGGTTGTGCGTTTTCAGCTATCTTATTGTGTGCAAAAAGTTCATCTTGGTGCGGAAACCAGATCTGTAATGGGTCGAGGTGGTAGCTAATTCTCCGATCTGTGTGGTCTTCTGGCCGTCGGGGATGACGGCACTATTGGGATACACGTCTTCCTTTCGCACTGACAGTAGAACGAGCGGCAGATTAAGTTCCAGGGAGTTGTTGCGAGATTCTGGGCGTGAACATGTTCATTTCAGTGTGAGATCTTACTCATCATGGCACATCGCTGACTTGGGGTTTAGGCAGGTCGCTGGCTTTCTCGAAAAGAGTTGGTTCAATAGAAAGCTGGGGTACATCCGGACCAGTTATCAAGGATACAAAAAAAAAGTAAGTTGTTATTTTCATGTCTTTTGACTCCTTGATACTTACTATCACTGACTTTGCATACGCAGTGATACATTCGAACAAATCAAAGTTTGCAGAAGCAGCATGACGTCAGTAATAGCATGGTGGCTTTCAAGCATGACAGGGAAGACAAGTCAAGCTGTGTTAAGCTTTCCAAGCAAATCAAACTGATGGACCATCAAATGAAGCAGGTGGACCATCAATTGGATCGCAGATACAGATTTGTTTATAGAATTGCTGTATTGATTGCAGAATTAGTCAGATACTTCTCCAAGCACATTGTGGCTGAAATCAAAATTCTGACATTCAAACTCATTTAGATCTTCATCTCGTTTTTGTGTGGTATGTCATTCATCTACATCATAGCTCTTTTCGAAGCATGTAACTACTTTACAACGTTGGGATTTGTGGTGTTTATTTTATTCTTTGCATCCTGGCTTGTCTACAAAAGCTATTTTCTCTCAAAGATTCTATGTGACTATAATGTATTGATAGACATAAGGAGTGGACTTCAGATGCCTTGGTAGTTAGAGAAAGAAAATCCAAGTCTTCATCGTTGCATTCAAACTCAAACGAGTGCTTTTAATCTTCTTTCTTCATGGTGAAACCCTTTCGCGATAATATTAAAACGTCCACCATGACTGCAGTGATCTATGCCCCATTTATGAAGTGATACATGTACAGCACAACTTCGTCAATTATTGTTAACTCACAACGGATATACAAGGGACTTAGAGAATCCCGCATCATGTGCTGTGGAGCAGCTTCCAAGCAAGTAATTTTCGACGAAGCCAAGTCAATGGTGAACCCCGGAATGCTTTTTCACAAGCATGTACATTATTGTTCAGAAATAATACCCATAATATAAATACTGTAGCTCAGCAGCAATATCCAACCTGTAAATCAGATCCTTCAACCGATTTGAGATTAGAACTTGGCAGAAAATTTGCATCTCTGAAACTCAAGTAAGCACTAACATTTTGAACATCTCTCACTTTACAATAATACTTTCATGGTATCTTCACATTAAGAGCAGTGAGCTTGTGTCTCTTCGATCAGCATTCTGTCTTGCTTATTTACCGTCATCTCGACCTGATCCAAGTTTTGGGTTACCGCAGAGTACTTATCCCACGAATCATATACTCGTTTTTCAATACATAGACCAGACACTCACTTTATATGAGCCATACAGGTTCTATCATCGAGAACGTGAGCTTTCCAGTGACACGCGATCAGACGCAATTTTCAATTGACCCTAAGTATTTCTCAGATAGACCAAAAGTCTAGACAAAAGAGCTCTTGATCATTCCCGTCGGAAAGTGATAACCAGCATCGAAGAGTAGTACACAAAGATAGATTTAAACCTCTGATACTTCCACCTCTGCCGCTTCTTGGCCATCTCGGCCACCAGTTCGAAGCAATACACTATTTTCAAGATCTTTTCCAACCCACTCACTGACTCGTGGTAGTAGTTCAAGAATCCTGGTTACACAGTCAGAAGAGAATTCAATGGTCCTTTGCTGGCAACACCAGATGAGATCTCAGAATCATCGCATTAAACAAGACGACCCAACTCAAAAAACATTAATAGTTCTTCGGTACTGGAGACGCTTTGTGCATGATTTCAGCTGGTCACTATTTTACCCTCTCACCTCAAAGATAGTAAAGTTCTTCGCTTATTGCATCTATTGGAAAGCCCACATCTCAAAGATAGTAAAGTTCTTCGCTAATTGCATCTATTGGAAAGCCCACAGAAACAGAAGATGTAGAGGATCATATCTTAGCACGTTGAATTTCAGTGGTTCTACAGGAACTCCTGTCTAATATACGTGACGGTTCATTTCTGAATTGTTCTGCATATTGTTTACCAGCTAGTGGTTGAGATGTTTAATCATTGGTGTGAAGATTTTATGAATGATCATGACCATGATCGTGCTCATTGAAACATTTACAGCTGATCCTACAATACACATGGACTAATTCAATCCAAACTTCAACAGTGTAATCTATATATCGTGGTGCCAATCATGCTTTGGCCACGATACGGATCACTAAGGCCGTGTGTGTATACGGCAACCCAAGCACCCGAGTTTTAAGTCCTTCGGGGCTTTCGTTGACTCGATGTGAATTTTTGAAAGCGCAAATTTCTTGAAAGATATTATGAATGATAGCAGTACTACTGTCACAAGTTGACTGTTTGAAGTCTCTATCTTCTGTACGTGGTCGTGAATTACGGCCCCTTAAATCTCGCTTAATTCACATCAAGAGTCTTGACAGTACCCCCCAACTGCACCTCGACGACGAATAAGTATATAACTATTCAACCACCTACCAAGTGATTCTTCATCTCAGAACCTCATAGAACTTTCGAAAAGACAACTCACAACCCACAACTCTTCTTCTCATACATTCAACCAGAAGCATGAACTGTCTTCGAAAGACCCTAGCATTCAAAAACATGTCCTCATCAGGAATCCAATCTCGCACCACTGTCGCTGCTCGAGACACAGGTTATCATCTATTAGGTTGTAGCGCATACACGGCGATTATAGTCAAAAATCTCTCATGCTGCATGAAACACACCCCGGAATACCTTGTCCTCGTTGTACCAATCATTATATGGCTCTTTATCTTAGCCCTTCATCAAAGTTATAAGGGATTTAAAGAGGTTATCGAGGACTGGAAGAGCCATGGAGCTTTAGGAAAGTCGGGACAGACATTCAGGCAGGGAACTGATCAAGCTACCGGAAAGTCGAAGAGAAAGAATCATCGTGGGGGAGTCAAGGCTAAGAAGACGAAGGGCAAGCGAGAGGACACCGGAAGCTCGGATTCTGGGGAGAACTAATGGCATATTTATGGTTGATTGTGGGGATGGAGAATGATCTCTCGGACGACTGGAAATGGAGGCAGTATGGTATAGGAGTTGAAGGTGACATGGTAGCTGTTCAATCATGACTGACCCAGGCTTTGAGACTGGGTGGTGATGAGAATTCGATTTGAGATAGTATTCTTAGTAGATAATTTCAATCTATCTGGGTCCTGTTGAATCAATTAATACTCTCTACATTATCGCGTAAAGATTTTTTCTTATTCGATAATCAGGATCTCATTTGCTCATCTCCATGATGCCTCGATTGAATGCCTAATGCTAGCTAGCTAAATTTGACACCTCAAAAACTTGAACGAACGAGTGACACCATTTTGCAGTAGAAATTTTGGATTTATCATAAGGCCAACGTGGCATCTACTATCAACTATTTAAGTTGCTGTTCAGTCATTTTATATGGACGATCATCTAAGCTAAGCTTCTCCTTGTGTTTAGTTCGGAATATATAAGTAGTCTAGCAAAATTTTGTTGTTTAGTCGAAGTATTAGTTGCTTGATAGAACTACATCAGACATCAAAATTTTTCGTTTGATTGCACTTATACTTGCACTTGTCATAATGAAGATGGTTAATCTACGAGTAGTGTCATTCTAGTATTCTTTCAATCGTCATTATAAAATGTCGTGATTCCAGCGAATTTTGATGACATTCTTGCGGACGTAAGCCACAGCAAAGCCACTTTTCAAAAGTGGCTTGCGTGTTGATGTATATGAGCACGAGCGCCGTCTATGCACTCACCCCGCTTCATTCCCCAATTCTTCTCCCCTTCACAACATTTCATTTATCAAATTCCATTGATTTATCAACATGCTACCTTTAAGGAACTTTGTGAGAACCTGTTTGGAAAAATCATCAATCTACTTTCGAAAATCTTGACTTATGTTTTTAAGCCCGCGTTATAGATCTCACTACTTTTGAGTATAGTAGATCTCTCAAGTAAAATAGTTGAGATAGTTTTGAGACGGTTCATCTACTGCATCACAAAAATCTATAAATTCATGTGTGCTCTCGCACTTTTCTTTCATCTATGCAAAACAAGCACAATTCTCAATCATGATTCAAGACTCCAATCCTCCCAATTTTTCAACAATGCGATACCACACTCTCTGCGGCGCATTGCTAGATAGCCTGGTGCGAAATCAATATACAGACAGGAATCTCCACGAATGTGAGAAGTCTCAAAATCCTGGAATAGAAGTCACATGTCGCGAAATTACCAACGCTGATTGCTGTAATGATGAATGTGAAGATCTCGAAAAAAATTCTACGGACATTATCAGTGGACCAGATCTCAAACAACGAGAAATCGATTCCAAGCCCGAAGACAGCATCCTCGAGAGACTGCCGTTTGATCTTAGGGAGATGGTTTTTGTTTTTTGCGGTCGAAGCACTTTCTGCTCGGCTGATCAGGGTCCAAATCTGTTGAAAGCACTTCGAGGCCAGCGGCAAGCTTACGCCCACGCCTTAGTTTTATTTGAGAGACTTAACAGTTATGAACTTGGCGCTGAGCTGAGAAACCCTACATCCGAATTATGCTACGAAATTCTAGATATGACTGGACTCATGACAGTCAACGAAGCACCGCGAATTTTCACATGTGAGTCGGAATCAAATGATTCAAAATTGGCTGAATCCGGCTTAGAGCTTACTCTGCAGTCAGTCAATGAATTTCCTCCACGGGGTGATAAAAGAGCTAATGTGTAGATAGTGGGCGTATCCACAAAAAACCGAAATATTCTGGTGACCCATTGGCTCCGACTACAAGCATTGTTCTGCACTATTTAGTCCGACATCTGCTCAACGCCAACTGTATTCTAGATGTGCATTTTTATCACGATTTAGGCTGGACAATAGAACGGACCTCTCGCATTATCCTCTGCCAAAGCGATCGAGGCGATTGGACCTTTCTCAAAAACTTCTTCAATTTCGTCCCCTATGGAAGAGTCAAAAGAGTTATTACCCAACTACCGAACCCCCAAAACCATTGTGTTAACACAGGCTCTAGATATGATGCCTATTACCAGGACAATTATTATGAGAGTTACTGCGCACAACAAGACGCCTTCATCTTAGCCGTAATCGAGAGTATCAGTCAGAAAGTTGGCGTTGAAGGTGTCGTGCTTGGCCGATCAAAAGATAGTCTTTCGGGATTCTGTATCTGGGAAGCTCCCGAAGGGGAATGTATGAGTTGGAATCGGGATGTGATAGAGCCATGGGCATTGAGGGGCGGTTTCGGTAAGAATTTCCTTGACTACGAGAACAACCACTTTGAACTTGGGGAGGATATAAGTCGACGCTGCTTTGTGGTAAGAAATCGCCACGAATAGAAAGTTTGTGGGGTTCTTACCAAGCAGATGTAGGATTTTAAATTTTATCTGTAAACAGATAAGTATGTTGTCGTTGACGTATTTGTTGCTTGTTATGGAAATAGTAGGAAGGAAGATACTAACGTATTTTACGAGAGATAAGATTGAATTCTTATATTCAGCTTCAGAATCGTACAGTCATCCTGATATTCAGGTTATTACTTCGAATTGGTGGCTTTAAATATCCGGAGCCTATCACCCGGCACTGGAAAACGGCATTTATGCTGCTTTTGTATTTTAAAAAAAAATTAGAAAATGTAAAAGAATTTGGGGATGAAAGGCTACACTTATTTTGGATATAAATCCACAATCATCTTCTAAAAAAAGTTATGATTATCCCCAAAACTTCTCACAATTTCGTGTTACGTGTTCCTCGGCAATTTAGACAATTACTAAACTTTTAGCTCCCCCTATTCGTACCCTAGAACACCATCGTGTAAGCGGTTGACGAACCAATGAGTAAAATTTTCACTAGAGTCCAACTAGTTGATTATAAATTTCCGAAAACTTTCCTTGAGATTATGGTACTGAGTTACGTATCCGTCTCCATGACTTTGGGTTTCTATTGTAAACGTTAGAAGAACACTATATATAGAAACGAACCCCATCGACCCCGCACGCTTGGTGTTGGCTTTTTCTTACCAACACTTTTACTTTAAAACGACTTCGATGATTAAGAATTCATTTTGATGCCTTCAGTGGGCACTCAATTTGACTCTCTCTGGGCATGCATCATAACTTTGATTCTGGCATGTCACGACGAATTATCTTGCCACATTTATAATGGTCTGGCTGTCAAATTTCTACAATTTTAATTTCGACATATTTTGTAATACTTGTGCATCCTTTTTCATCTCCAATCTGAAGATCCCGAAATCGGAATAAATGACAAAAGAGACGTGATTCAAAGACGACATCGGGGTCATGCCAATGACCGGAAATAATCCCTATTATTATGAACGCTACCCCGCTTAAGTTAGAAACTCAAAATTGACAGCTTGAATATCATTGAATTCTTGAATGTGCTTCTTGGCACTACAGAAGCTTGGGCCTATTAACATTAGTCTTTGGGGATTTATTGAGGAAGAAGTTGGGTTCAGAGATTTGATGATGGAAAAGAAGCGCAATATTCGATTACCACGAGCAATCGAATTCTCCGCGCTTCGATTCAACACATACAGCACATCACCGTTCGAGATACCTCTAGCGAGAAAGCTTCGAAGACACACACACAAGTCTAAAGCATAGTGTTTTCGTCAGTTAAACGAGATCTCGGTACCTAGTCAAAGATGAAAATATTATACGTGAGATCAACATATCTACGACTTGAAAGATTTATGAAATATCTCTTTTGCCATATTTTTCAATCCGACTTTTTCTGCTACACATGCTACGCAAAAATTATCTCACCTCTCTCTAGAAAATTGCAGGTAGTCTGCTTTGCAGATAATCTATCAAACCTTCCCTTGCTCTGCAGATACCCTATCTAGTACATGGGATCACGACCCAAATTCTACCTAGACACTCGGGCATGTAGGGTGATTTCTTATTCTAGAGTAACTCATCAACTGCTAAATGGACAATGTACTAGTTACGAGTCCATAATGTGAAAAGAAAACAGCCTCCAAATTACACGCCTTTCCGTTCACTCCTACCAGACATTACTTCAAATACCTGCTGTGTAGTTCACTCCTGCATTTTTGCAATACCATAAGCAATATCAAGAGATATATCAGCTCCTAAGGTCTCCTGTATATACCCAAGATCATCTCCAGTGAGATACTACCAAGTGGTGTAAAGCTCTTGGTAAATGTTCTATGATAATTTTCCGGTGTTGCGTTCATGAATCAAGTCATTCCAATTGCTCTTCCTATTTCTATCGAACCAGATATCATGGCTGTAGTATGAGTTAAGGAAGAAAAGAGTTACTCACTTCTTCAAGTCCGGGTGATTCTTCGATTTCATCTATTCTTAATACTCCAAGTAGAGCTTCGCTAGTCATATTAAATTTCAACGGCTCGGGGGAGAGAAAAGTCGTTGAGGTTGGAATAACCTATCAGTTGATTGCGTGTTAGACATTTGGAGGGTTTTCTCGTTTTGCTAAGCGAATTAAATTCCTATAATTATCGAGATATAAAAACGGAGGATATCAGATGCACCTTTCCTTTTGAAAAGATAGAAAGGAGTCTATCAGGACTGTTCAGATTAAGTGTGTTTTAGTATTTTCTTCTATCCGCCCCCTACTGCTCCCATTCAGCAATCGCTGAATATCTATAGTGCTAGTGTTCCTATATTCAACATCACCCAATGAGTTGCTTTCGCAATACGTTTTGTGCAAGCCTCGACTATCCACCAGTAAATTTGCATTCTTATTCTAATCTTCGTTTTTTCGACGGGCTAGGCAAGGAAACCTCAGAAATGCCGTCGGTTTCATTTACATCCCACTAAAAATTGAAGTTAGTAGGTGTATCAACTCTGCCATTCCTTTATAAGAATCAAGATCTTTGCATGGGAACACAAGTCTCTCAGTTAACAGCAAATTTGAAGCTCTCAAACTGAGAATAATTTAACTTACAGGCAACTCCTCATCATCCAAAGTCCCACAATAAAAATGATCCGCTCCCACGGAGCCCAATCTCCCCGCCTCAAAAAGGGAGTTAACATTAAACACCAAATGATTTTCCATCAAACGTTCAATCAAACCCTGCAATCGATGATCTCGAGCCAATCCTCGATAATAAGCTGGAATCGTGATATCATCTGGAATCGGCGTACTCAGAATCTTGAGATAATCCGGATCCCGCGCACAAGAAATCAAAACGTTCATCTGCGTTTGGAGAAGCTGGCTCGTGACACGCTCACGCATGGTTTTCAGCACTTCAAGAATCTTCGGATTCGTCACACCGGGAAACGTTCCGTCGTAGAAAATGAGACCGTGGGGCTCCGGCTGTTGGAATTTCATGTGCCCCGCGATGTGAATCGCGCATTCGCGGAACAGAGTTTTGTTGCGGAGGGTGTAGGCGAGCTCGATGAAGTGTTCGGGTTCTTCGCTAATTTTGCGAGCGAGGAGATTGCTGTTGGTCCACATGCAGGCGGAGATGTGGTATGAGATAATGGGGAGACAGAGATAGTAATCTGCCAATTTGACGATGGCTTCTAATGCTCGAGGTTGAATTGCAGTTGTTACTCTGTACATCGCATTGAGGATGAAACAGAATGCTCGGGTCTGGGTATCTGCATTTTCGTCACCGAGAACATTTTCGGCGAGACGTAGTTGCTGGAATGTGTTAGTGTTTTTAACATAGATGATAGACAAGTGTACTTACCATATTCTGTTTAGCAACAAGGTGCCATTCTCCATCGTCTTCTACCTCACTAACCCAGTCATACTTCCATTCCGAATCTTCCGACTCAATCTTTTCGGGTGAATCAAGGAATTTGAAGAAGAAGTCCGAATGTTCCTTTAAAATACTTGAATGGACTTGTAACTCTGTGTGTCCGAATAGTTTGATGCGCATGTCTGGAATTTGTCGACGGACATGGAATTTCAGGAATGTTGGTGTTTCTTCTTCACTGCAATTCATACTGAAGCGTAATTAAATGGATGTTGTTATTTGGCTTTGATGTTGCTCTGATGGTGACAAATATTTCTGAGAAGTATTTCGAATTCTATTGATGAGATGTATTGCCGTCAAATTCTGATACTATATCATTGAGAAAAAAAGGAAGTTAGGAGCCAGTGCCTCCTGAAGTTCATATAGGAAATCGAAGAAGAATACTGTTCCTAATCTCGCTCGCATATTCTCACAAATCTGGAGCCCGTATTTTCCATCTTCTTACATCATCTAAATACAAATGAACACATACCTACATAGCTGTACTATATAACCAGCATCAAAGAATGATGAGACATTCACCTGTAAACGAGTATCAGCAACAACCTAGTCTCGCGTATTGTCAACCCTTTAAATAAACTAGCTGAACGCCGTATTTCCCACCTCCCTACACCCTATATATACATGCACACCAAATTAGTTATACCGTGTACTAAGTAAGTATCGGAATATCGATGATATAAGCAGCGAAAACACTGCATTAGCTAGCGAGATGCTAGCTTTCCCCTATATGAGTACTAGCTTTCTATAGATAATAATGATCAGGAATGA
This sequence comes from Botryotinia narcissicola, assembly GCA_004786225.1. Classification (NCBI taxonomy): domain Eukaryota; kingdom Fungi; phylum Ascomycota; class Leotiomycetes; order Helotiales; family Sclerotiniaceae; genus Botryotinia; species Botryotinia narcissicola. Next base: position 29,872 of record PQXJ01000290.1, on the reverse strand, counting down.
TTACAACCATGATCGACGGAAATAGTTTACGCTTGCCAATCAGGTTGATACTAACAGTGATTGTCACGGAACGATCAGGTGGTAAAACATAGACGAAGATTAAATATTGACCAGTATTAACATATACAGTAGTTCATACTACTCCATACAATTTTCAAAGTTCATCAAAAAACAATACAACCACTCCAACTACTTCAACCACTCCAACTCCAAACCAACCTCACCCATCACCCTCACCCATCACCCTCACCCATTAAACCCCCCTCATCCATCCATCACTCATCACTCATCACTCATCACCCCCACCTCCCTAACAAACTCTCCTCCTCCCCCTCCTCAAAATCCCACAAAACTATTTCTACAAACATCCACCACTCCCCCTCCACCCACTACAACCCATAAAAAATTCCACAACACCAAAACCAACTCCAACTCCAACTCCAACTTCAACACCACCTCCAAAATCCCATTAAAAACCCCTTCTCATAACATAACATAACATAAAACAATAACCTCAATTTAAAAATTAAAAAAATTCCACCAAAACGGTCACTCGTAAAGAAAATCAACCACCACTATTTCCCGTGCTCTTTCGCGCCACTCCATTCATTCATTCATTCATCAATTATAAATTTATAAATTTGACTTGACAGTCCAGTCACGGCATATCATAATCAATCAGATCAAATCAAATCATATAATACCATTAAACCTACCCGAGCTAGGAGTTCTTCACAGATATATATGTAGTAGGCAAAGTACAAGTGTGATGAAGGGACAAATTTTATAAATGAAATACCTATGTTATTTTTACACAGCCTTCCAATCACCCGACTTTTCCATCCATCCCACTCATTATCATGTCATGATTGTTCTCAAACCGTTTCCCATGGATGTCGTATACATTTTCCGTGATTCATTTTCATTTCCATTTTCATTTTCATTCCGGCCCCAAGCCTTCCACCGAATCCAGGTTTCATATTCACGAAGATCTCCATATGGTGAGTATCCCTCACTCCCCAATTCTTCTTCTCCATAATAAATCCTCTCTCAACTAAAACTCGTTCCTCCTGTTCCCTGTCCTAAATTACTAACCGCAATTCCATTACTCAATCTTCTTCCTCCTCCAGGTCCCACACTTCCTCCTATCATTCCAATTGGACTACTCATATTTTCCTCCAACCTTTCAATTTTACTGACGCTCGATTGTCTCCGCTTACTTGTAGCTTTAGAAAGTGGTGCACCATCGACAACATCTAGTGCTTCTTCATTGGGGTCTCTTCTGATTCTTTCATCGCCTCCTAGAATTGCGGTTTCCTCATCATCAGGTGTGAGGAGTGGTTCTTCCTCGCTTTCGTCATCGCTTGTACCACTCTTGCTGAATCCTTCCATTTCTTCTAGGTACCAAATGGGAATTGCGCCAATCGCTGCGATGGTTCCGAGTAAGAAGTAAGGAGTAATAATATAACCCTCTTTCAATCCCTAAGTGAAAGCGGCTCCAGACATGGCTTGTCCAATCGCTCTTCCAACTGCAGAAATGGATACTGCAAAGCCGTTCAATGTACCTAAGATACGAAGACTGACTGCCGAGTTTGTGAGAAGAATAACACAACAAGGAAAAGCGAAGATAACAGCAAAAGATTTAACAATCAAGATTGCGAAAATAATGATTTGTTGCCAAGTTGATGATTCGATGAGTGCTGTATATGGAGTAACGAAACAAATTATTGGGAAAGTTACAGCGCAAACTTTGAAGCAATTCAATACACCGAATTTACGAGCTGCGGGCGGGAAAATAACAAATTGAATGAAGCCGCCCACGACACCGTAGAGGGTAAAAATTGTACCGATTCTGCCGGAATGAAGACCAAAACCACCGGAGAATTTGAATGGCAGTTGAGTGTTTGATGGATTGTGGATTTGACGAGGATGATGCATGAAAACTGAAAGGATTTGATCATAAGAGACGGAATGAAGGGCGAGAAAAGTATAGGCAATGAGATTAATGATTGATTGACGTGTGAATACCTCTCGAAGACTTGGGCGGGTAACTGGAGCTTTCGATTTGGAAGATTCAAAGTTATCACCAAAAGATTCAGCGGTATCTGACCCAGAAGATGTAGGTCTGAGAAGTGATGCTGATGATTCATCATAGGCTGGATGTCCAGGAGTGTGGTGTCTTGGTCGAGGTTTACAACAGAGAACTTTAGAGGAAGTAACTAATTTCTTTCCTACTTCCACTCCCCAGTCTTTCTTATTACGTTTGGATTCTAGAGTTTCCTATCATTCGTAAGTGGGAATCTGTGGAATTGATTGTCGAAACATACCCTGAGGAAAAAAAATCCAGTCGTGATCCCAATCATGAATAGGAAACTTGCGATAATATTTGGTAATGCAAAAGGAAAATTGAGGAAAAATCTATTATTTCCGAAAAGTCCTGGAAAGTTTTGAGCTGGTCTAGCAAAGAATCCTCCGAAAGATGGACCAAATATAGAACCAAGACTCCATACTAATGGCATGATGGAAAATGCTCTTGGTTGTAACTCTTTTTCAGGGACCATTTCTGCTACCATTGTTCGGATGATTCCAACTATTTGTTGTTAGCTCATACGAATTCTAAGTCGAGCGGAAGGACAAACCATTTCCATTAAAAGCTCCTTGAAGTGCTCTAGCAATGATGGCCATAGGTAAAGTTACTGACATGCCCCATATGATATTTAATATCATTGTACATGTTAATCCAACCAAGATTGTAGGTTTACGACCAAATGTATCCGAAGCCCTTCCCCACATGATAGCCGTCATGCACTGAGCTAATGAGAAAACAGCAGATGCTATACCTGCCCATTTTGCTACATCTTTTTGTTCAACTCCAAAACTTTCAATCATTTCAGGCTAGTCATGAAGTTAGTCACATGATTTTTGGTGGATTTCCTCGAAACTCACTAGATATGGAAAGACTGAAGTCAAGGCTACTGGTTCTGCGAACCTACATATTGCTAATCAAATTAGTATGAGGATTTGACCTATAAATGGATTTTTTGAATCGAGAATCGCCTATTGAACTGTCGACTGAACGGTCTACAGTATGATGGTAGTTGTGTAGACGGAATGATACATCTGACTGAGCTTGGTCTGAAAAATCACAGTCGCAAGAAATATCCATCACATCCTCAAAATCTATTCCAATCACATTTGCAGGGAGGAGAAATAGTGACCATGCAGAGAAAGATATTCAATTGATTCTTCTCAAGAAGGATGTAACTAGGTAGAGGATTTGTATGTATGATCTTCGTAAAGAGAGGAACTTTTGGGTGACAATGTTACATTGTATGGCGGGGTATATTGCATTTGCATTAACCGGCCTCCCGAGAGAAACCATGACCATGATTTTCATCATTACAACGAAGAAACTATCAACGATTGAAGATCTGCTGGACATATGTAAACACAACGAGACAAATTGGAAACTCACCCAGAATTGTAAGTTGGGCCACGGGCAATTTTGCCGGACCGGTACTCTTTCTCTTGACCATATTGATGGCGGTAAGATAGCTTTCTCAGCCTTCTCAGATCTACCGTCTTTTTTCCGCCGGAAGCATAGAAAAGACAAGGTCGTGGAATGATCTTGGATGAGTGATATTGGTTTCTAACTGTACAAGAGTGTAAAAGAGTGTTGATAGCTAAGAAAACGACAGATTCAATACATGCATGATGTTGAGAATATAAGAAGAGAGCAACAAGAGCCAGCTGAAGGTATATAAGTGATGATTTGTAAGAGAAGTCATTCTTTGAGCAAAGAAAAAAAGAGTCAAATCAGGTAGAAGTGGTGGGTGGGTGGGGCAAATGATATATCAATGCCGCAGTTCCTCGTGATGACGCGTTTCCTATTTGAGTTTAGTTTGAGGATTCAATCCCCGTCTTTTATGGATTTTATACGGTTTTAATACGATTTACCATGTGTAATTATCCCAATGCAGACAAATAGATTGAAATGGAGAAAATGTAGAGGTGTTTATTGGTCAATTGAGCAAATGATGAAGAATTGATTCATTTGATTGGAGAAGAAAAAGGTCCAGGGTTTCTACGCCGATTATCGGTTCAATCACGTGCTTTACATTTCATTTCTTTTTGCCTCAATCATCGTTACCGGTATTTGTCCCACATGTGGTTGGGACGATAGATTGTATTACTGTCTGCAGGAATGCACACCTACCTAAGAACTTAGATATCATTGGTTGGTCAGCCTCATTATCGCCATATGGCGTCCATCACTTGTATCAGACTTCTGACCCATGTAAATGTATATATATGTGATTGTTATGTTTTTACATCACTTGAAATCGTTAAATGAAAGCGTATTGAGTAATTATACATTATATCTCTTTATTATGTCAGTATAATTTCTTAGTCATCTCTTCGTCGTTATTGGAAAGAGAAGTATGAAGATTCATGTACAACTTCACTCCAAACAATTAATCTCTAATCCCACTCTTGGATTATTATATGGACCCGGGAGTCATGATTTATATCATTCTTCTCTTCCCCTCTGATACCATCTGATAGGTTGATCTTCGGATGTACGTTTCTCCGCTTTTTATGTCTTGTCAGTTCCTACTCCAGTCCAAGCAATTATCATCGTCACATATCAGGAAGCTCCAGGGCTCTTCTTTAGCCTATGGGAAGTGAATACCATCTAGGTACTAGCTCCTGCATACAACCCTCCCTCCCGCCCTCTCCGCATAACTTGCTCCGTGGATGATATAATTGCCCGAGAGCTTGGTGGACTCTTTCAAATAACGCAATAGGTACTTACATTCTCGTCAGAACCACCTCTTCATCTGGAAAATGTTTTGATTGATGATTTCTCTCTTCTCTCTCTGCACTATCACTCTCACCTCTCACTAACCTTCATCATGGGTAGAATCCTAGATGAAAAGAAAATGGAGAATAATGAACGTACTCCATTAATCGCCACGGTCATTTTCGTCCAGCCTCGACAAAGATATCAACATAATACCATTCGTCGATTCTTTACCATCGCAGCAACTTGTTGTTTGATTGTCGCCGTCGTCCTCTTCCTCCTCCCTTTGTCTTTTATTCCTCGACACCACAGACATTGGCATCACGATAAACATCACGGAGAATCGTCTGCCATCACCTACGAAGAGCTTCAACAAATATTGCTCGATACGCCAAAGGCTGAAAAAGCAAGGGAATGGAGTAAATATTATACATCCGGTCCCCATGTAGCTGGAACAAATTTAAGTCAGGTTACTTGGACTCAAGAAAGATGGCAGGAATTTGGCATTGAATCGGAAGTCGTCGCATATGATGTTTATCTCAATTATCCTCGTGGTCATCGACTTGCCTTGTACGAAAAGACAAAGGGCAAGGATTCCAAGGTCGAAGAACTGAAGATTAAATTTGAAGCTAGCTTGGAAGAAGATATTCTTGAAGAGGACGAAACTACTGGTTTGGACACCAGAATCCCAACTTTCCATTGATACTCTGTATATGGAAATGTTACCGCACCATATGTCTACGTCAATTATGGTACATATGGAGATTTTGAAGATCTAGTATTACTTAATGTTAGTCTGGAAGGCAAAATTGCTATTGCAAGATATGGTGGTATCTTCCGTGGACTCAAGATCAAACGTGCACAAGAATTGGGAATGGTTGGAACTATTCTTTTCAGCGATCCTGGTGATGATGGATCAAATACCGAGGAAAATGGAGCTATTGCGTACCCAGATGGACCAGCTAGAAACCCAAGTAGTGTTCAAAGAGGAAGTGCTCAATTCCTTAGCGTCGCACCTGGAGATCCGTAAGTCATAATCTTTTCAAAAATATGTAACAAAGTACTAATTATCTATAGAACCACAATTGGATATCCTTCGAAACCCGGAGTTCCACGTCAACCTGTCGATGGCAAAATTCCTTCAATTCCTTCCCTTCCAATTTCTTACGTAGACGCTTTACCTATCCTCAAGTCTCTAAATGGTATCGGACCCGCACCAAAAGATTTGAATAAATGGTGGGATCGAAATCTTGGCTTGGCATACAAAGGAGTAGAATACAACATTGGTCCCTCGCCAGATATTCTCGTTCTCAACCTTGTCAATGATGTCGAATACGTCACAACGCCTATCTGGAATTTGATCGGTGTCATCAATGGAACCTTGTCAGACGAAGTTATTGTCATCGGAAATCATCATGATGCATGGATTGTTGGTGGTGCTGGTGATCCAAATAGTGGTTCTGCAGCTCTCAATGAAGTTGTTCGAAGTTTTGGTGTTGCTGTTTCGAAGGGATGGAAACCATTACGTACCATTGTATTTGCTAGTTGGGATGGTGAAGAATATGGTTTGGTCGGTTCAACAGAATGGGTTGAAGAATATCTACCTTGGCTCAACAATGCTAATGTTGCCTATATTAATTGTGATGTTGGTACTAGTGGGCCTAAATTCTCAGCATCGGCAAGTCCTCTTCACAATAAAGCTTTGGGTGAGATCTTAAGCTTAGTTCAATCACCGAATCAAACAATTCCAGGACAAACTGTCGGCGACCTTTGGAATGGACTCATTAGTACTATGGGAAGTGGTAGTGACTTTACCGCTTTTCAAGATTATGCTGGTATTCCATCGATCGATCTTGGATTTGGACCAGATGTTAATCATGAAGGTGGTGAAAAGGCTGTCTTTCATTATCATTCCAATTATGATTCATTCTATTGGATGGATATCTATGGAGATCCAGGATTCCATTACCATGAAGCTATGTCCAAGATTTGGGCTCTTTACACGGCCAAGATGGTTGAATCACCGGTCATTTCTTTTAATGCCACTGATTACGCCAATGCATTGCAAGGGTATATCAGCAAAACCGAAGCCAAATTGGACTCAATCATGATTGGGTCTTCTACTGAAGAGCAAGATGAAGAAGCTCGTTTCCGTCCTACCAGTATCGCAACCAAGGGTGACATCAACACCCTTAAACTTTCCTTCAAAGGTCTTCACAATCGTGCTACCGCATTAAAAGATGCCGCGATTCGTCATGATTCTACTGCCGCCGTTCTTGCTGAACAAGTAGGTCAAGATATTCCATGGTGGAAAATAGTATCCAAGGTCAAACTTTACAACCAGATTCGAACTGTTAATGAAAAATACAAGTATTTTGAGAGGAAATTTTTATATTAAGAAGGTTTAGATGGTAGATCATGGTTTAAACACGTTGTATTTGCACCAGGATTGTGGACTGGTTATGCGGGTGCAGTTTTCCCAGGTTTGGTAGAAAGTATTGATTCGGAGGATTATGAGAATGCGGAGAAATGGATTGGGATTATTGGGGATTGTTTGGAGAATGCAGCGGAGTGGTTTGCTTGAGATGATGATTCTAGATCAAGTAGAGTTGGGATAGATGCACCGACTTGATTAGAGAGAGTTGATGATGATAATGATGATGGGTGGAATAGAGATAAATCGATACATACACGATGGTTCAGTGGAGGATATACGGCAATAGTATAAGGGCAGACATAGATGATACACACGGCGAGGTAGAGTCTAAAGCTTGCTTTGTTTCATTCTTTTCTATCACTCACTCACTTCTGGGTAATAACTTTGAATGGATGAGACGAGGTAGATTAGGCTAGGCTAGTTAGTCATGAGTATAAAGTTTTTGTGAAATTATTCTTTCTTTCTTCTTTTTTCCCTTGTTCATATGATATCGTCGTGATGGTGATAGTGATGGTGATCTTTATGGTGATTATGAAATTTGGGTAGGTATACTGGGTTATATTACGTTACCTACCTATCTAGTAGTAAATAAATAACATTGTGGTAAAATCGAAGGTGATGGGATGGGGGAAGGATGGATATGAATATGAATATGGTGAATGCGAATGAGAGTGTGAACAGGTGGGGAGTATATGGTATAGAATGGTATGTAAGGAGGGAGGAAGGGAAAGAGTAGGTGGGTGGGTAGGTGAGTGAGTGAGTGAGTGGGTGGGTGGGTGAGTGAGGTCTGGGATGGATTCATTTGATTGATGATGGCATCGTTCGATTTGATGGTTTGGTTTGGTGGGTTTGTGTTGGTAGGTTTGTGTATACACAATTTGATTGATTGATTGGGGGGGTGGTTTGATTTTGTAGATTTGTGTGTACACAATTTGGTTGTTTTGGATATAGATTGTTTTGGAGATAGATTGTTTTGGATGCAGGTGATTTTGAGAATGTGGTTTGGTTTGGTTTGATGGCTTTGGGTATGTGTATGTGTGAGTGTATGTGTGTGATATATAACTGTGTGTGGATGTACTCGAGTATATATATCAGTACTAAAAAAGAAATGTATGATATAAGTCTGATTTATATGAGATATTCTCGTATTGCGATATAATTTGGTGGTTTTAAATAATGTCTATGATTTGGAAATTTGAGTGATTCTGTGGATATGTGATTTTGAGTGTGATTTGGTGATTTGGAGTGTATATTGGTATTGGTGTTGAGATACAGGTGTGTGATATGGGTATGTGATATGGGTGTGTGATACGAGTGTGGTGATACAACAGGGCTTGGTGGTACAAAGACGTGGAGGCATGGTGACATGGTGGCGTGACCATCGAGTTTTGGGATCTTGGCTTTCGGCTTTAGGTTTTGGGCTGCAAGATCTTGGAAGTTGCGGGACTTGGTATGGTAGGGGGGAGGAGGTTGTGGATGGAGGGTTTGGGTGGAGGATTTGGAGGTATGGTTTGAAAGTGTGATGTGGAGGCTGTGGATGGGGGTGGAGAGGAGATACGCGGGGGGAGAAGAGGTTGTGCAAAGGAGAAATGGAGGTATGGCTTGGAAGCATGGTATGAGGGATTTCGAAGAATTGGAAGAATTGAAAGAATTGGCTTGGATTTATTGCATGAGGGGGATGTGTGTGGTGTGTCGCACAAGATAAAGATAAAGATAAGGAGATGGATAAATAGGGATGAATAGGGATATTGTGACACTGCATGTATGTGATGTATCCAGGTATAGGTATGTATCTAGTTATATGTTTATGTAGCTAGGTATATGTAGCTAGTATTGAGAGGTGGTATATTTTCATATCTAATAGATACCTAGGTACTTGGGTATTTGGATACTTGGTCAATCAGGCACTTAGTTAAGCGGAATTTGAAGACGAATTTTGGAGGTTTGAAAGTTTCTGTTCTACGGAGGGGGAGGAGAGGTGAAGGGAGAAAGAGACGATGAAGGGTTTAGAGGGGTATGAATGAATTTGATTGGGTTTGATTGGGTTGAATAAATAGAGGGAGAAAGGAGAAATGAATGGACGGATAAATGGAGGAATGGAGGGATGGAGGGATGATGAAAGAAGATGTGAATAAATAGATAGAGGGAAAATAAAATTCGACGTGAATAGATTAATTAATAAATTAATATATATTAAATACTAAACAAAACTATAATCTTCAGATGCTATAATATTAAGATATTGAGAGGTTGAGATTAAGTAAGATTTTGGAATGAATTCCAATAGGTAGATTAGGTTGACAGAGTGGGTTGGTAAATGGGTAGGTGGATGGAGATATTGTTAGATAGATAGGGAGGTGAATAAGTAAGTATATTGAGAGATACTAGTTAGAGACAACCAGAGCTATGAAATGAGGTAGAATTATTAGATTATGATATGATATTCAGGATAAACAAATCTATTGAAGATTGGGAATGGTGATTAGAGAGTGTTTGCTCCGCGAGCTATACCTAGAGAAATAGATATAGAAATAGGAAATAGAGATAGAGATATAGGAATTATATCTGTGCTGTGTTTGGATGAGCATATCCAAATTTCGAATGAGCCCAAAAACCTAAATCTTCGAGCACAGCGAGCTATGGGGGTTTGGGGGCTTGCCCCCATAAATTAAAATAATGGCTACGTCATCTAGAATCGTATTTGTATTACATAATTCCAGGAATGGCACCATATAGCTCAGATGGAATGTAGTTGGACTTGATAAGTATGGATGAAGATAGATATAGATGTGGTATTTTGAGACTTTTCCTCTTTGCCTGTTCCTGTCGTTGTTGGTTCATGAAACAGAGAACTGGGTGCAGGAAGTTGTATGGAGATGGATGTGTATGTGGTATGTGGGAGATAGATAGATAGATTAGCTTGGTTTGAAAATGCTTTTGAATTATGTATTAAATTCTTTTTGTCATTTAGGTGTGGGAAATGAGATACTGTAAAGACATCATGTCTAGCCTAGGTGGTGAGGGTGGAGAGGTTGGTGGTGGATTTGGGCTTGTTGAACTGATGAATGCAGAGATACCTAGAAAGAAATCGGTGTGGTTTGATGAATTGAAATGTTGTTTGGTTTTATATAGGTTAGTTGGTGAGAAATATAATAGTGAAATTATGAGAGAAAAGGAGGGTTTGGAATCATATAAAATTGAGGTTTGGATTCAGGTCATCGTTTGTGTGCATTAGATGTTGAAAAATAATGTTGGTTTTATTTTTGATGTATGAGTGAAAAGGAGTTCGCGTGTCGACCAATAGATTTGGAGGAAACTTGATCAAGAGAACATTTTCGCTTTGAAGAGACAGACTAATGAGAGATGAAAACTGACCAAATATACAAAAAACATCAATTTCTATCATTCACACAATCAAAAAATGAGGAGAGTTTGAAATGGTATTTTTCTTTCATATCAGTAGATGGACCAGCCAATCTTTCATATAATATACCTAAGGTTTATCTACAAAGGCCCTTCACTCTTAGAAAAATTATTCCATCGCAGACGCTCATAACCCAGAATATATCCATCCACATTCCCATATTCAATGATTCATTCTCCCAAGATCCCAAACCCCCAAAATAACAACTCTCCAAGCCTTAACTGCCATCCTGCAGCGTTCAGTTTTCTCTTTGTTTTCAACTTCAACTTCAACTTCAATTCCCATCATAAATATACATGCACTCCAGCAAATCCGCTTGTATAGCTCTCAACGTACGAATTAATTGCTTATACTCTCTATTATCAAAGACTCATTAGTAATTATTCTACCCAATCTACCACATAACCTCATGCCCTACAAAAAGAAAAGTCAAACACACCCACGGAGTCTCGATCTCCCATAAAAATGACATCGCACAACCAAATTTTTCAAGCGCAATGCTTCTTCGATCCGCACATCGATATCGTCGAGAGCAGAGCGCAGAATACCCAAGATCGAGCCGTTAACAAGGGCATTGCGGTAGTGGAGCACGAGTTCGTAGAGTTCGCGGTAGTGGGATTCGAAGTCGATGAAGATTTCGGGGTGGATGACGTTGTGGGAGGGTGTATAGCGGGGCATTTTGTTTATCTTTTGTTTGGGAGAGGTGAGATGATTGTTGATGTGGGTGTGGGTGTGAGGAGTTGGGAGGATATTTTTGCGCGTCTGTGGTTGATGGCGACGGCGATGACGATTCTAGGATTTATGAAGGACAGTTTGACGAATGAAGATTGTAATTGAGCGCTCTATGTAGAATTACCCAAATTTAAATTGACAGTATGTAGATCGAATGAAAATTTAATCGCAAAGCCAACAAATGTGAGAAATGAAGAAATGATGCGCTTTTGGTTCTCTAAAGATCTTGTATGTTTCGTTAAATGGGAAATACCATAACAAAAATGCAAGATGAATGAGGAGTGGTAGCCTAGAATGATTGGACGTCTTGAATCAATATTTGAGGTGACATGAGATTGAATTGAATTGAATTGAATTGAATTGTCGCGGGGTGAGCGTATGCGAAGCTTTGTTTGGGAGAGTAATTCAGATTCAAGTCATTAATGCGACTTTCTGCAGCCAATGAGGTGAATAAAAGTACCGGAAATATCGTCTTATTCACTAGATGACCTCTCCTGATGCTGGGTAGATTCAAAAACTATGGAATGTAGTGTCCAGAGAAGTAGGTGAGGAACTCATTGTACACCAATGAGAATTATACATTCCAATGATTCAATCTTCAATTTTTTATATACAATATTCTCTTAATTGGAAGAGCTTTCTCTAGAGATATAGTTGGTTTTTGAAGTATGATGATATGAGGCAACCGAAGACCACTGGATAATGTCCAGTCACAATCTATGTACCAAGACTTACATTGAGGATAAGTCCTATTCATTTTTGAATTCAAATGAAAGAACACGTAAGGAAACGAGGAAAGGAAGCCGAAAAAATCGAGGAAGGCTGAACAATAAAGAAAGATCTAGCCGAGTCGAAGAGGTCCAAACATCAAGTAAGTGGCATTGGAAAGTTTGTTCAAGATCATTCTCGAAAGCTAAAAGGACTGATAGTCCATCTGAATAGGTGTAAGACTATCCTATCAGTAATATTCAGATGAGAAAGAAAGCTAGAAGAAGCCACGGGCCCCCAGTCCAAGAATCTCTATTGTTTTTGTTTACCTTGACCGTATAGATCTTAGACATATATACTGCTAAGATAAGAGTTGCAGCACTTGTACGTGTCCAGCAGCGAGATAGCTATCAATCTTATTAGTCCAAGAGCACTAGCCGTATTTTTACCTTCTTTTGACAGAAACCGTATCATTGTAAAATAGTCAGATATATAAGAATGAAGAGACCACTCATGTTGTTCAGATCCTCTTTAATCATACAACTTCCAACACACTCCCACAACATCATATAATCCAAACCCAAAGCTATCGATTTTAATCTCTCTCCAATCAACCATAATAACAAAAGAAATTTATCGCAGAAAATTAAGCCAAGTACTTGATTGAGTAATTTGGTCAAAATGCCCGAATTAGAAGAATCCTATGCTTCCCTCATCCATTCGGAAATGACAGAATTAATATCGGGACTTTACACAATCACCAACACACCATGGATTGCCCAAAACACTCGGTCTGATCCCATAGACTCTTCAAAGTAAGTTAATCTATGCTTACCACCTCAACTAAATTAACTAAGTCTAGAATTGATTACAATGATCTAACCAGCGTTACAATCGGAACTTCCTCAAGTCCTATTCGTGTCACCTGGCCCCTTGCAGTTTTCTGTATGAACTCTCTCTTTTTCCGTAGCATATTCATGCCAGAAATACCTACAGTACCAGATACCACACCTTCTTACATTCGTGCTCTCCGCCTGGAACACCAACGCACGAATAACATTCCATTTCCATGCACTACACCCGCGGAAACCGACGCTTTTTCCATATTCATATCATGTAATACAACCAACGAATTAAAGTCTTCAACAAAATTTGTTGGGATCACCAGTGTTAACATTTGCAAGCGCATTCGGCAGTACAGTAAACTTTGGGATCAGATGATAGAATGCTACAAACTCTCTCAATTCCTGTTCGCGCCCAAATTTGCCAATAAGATTATCGACACAATGATCTGCGCTTTGAGAGAAGAATGTGGATGGCAAACCCATCGAAGACAACTAAAAGACGAGGAAGATGAGAACATTCTCGCGACTCCTGGGATCGTAGAATATGACGCATTAATTGATCGCCTATCCGAACTCGCAACCGAAGGAAACGGTAACATATTCAATCAAATACAATCTTCAACCACCCCGCAAATAGTAGAGCAAAACAACACTCCGAATCGAAACACCAAACTCCTCCCTCCGGATGCGAGAAATATCCTCGGTGGATCACCTGCACAAATCTCCCATCTGTATGCATCCACAAACCCCGGTTCGCAACTGCGAAAAATGCTCGTTCAGATGATCATCAACTATTCTGTCCGCTATCCAAAATACTATGCTCAACCTTCAAGTTTTAGCACACTAATCACCGGCGCGGAGACCGGTACGCAGGAGGATCTTTCGGTCCCGATGGAATTCATAATTGATATATTGAGTGCTTATGCAAAACTGGGAATAGAGGCGAGGGATAGAGGATGGAGAGAGAGGACTAAGGCATGTTTATATCATGAGCATTAGGATCGCATTGAGGAGATGAACTGTCAGGTGCAGAGTGCTAGAGAGAGGAAGAATGCGGAGGGAGGTGGGGATGTGACGATTTCTTCAGCAGTGGGATATTCGATGGGTTGAAGAGGTTGGGATTGTTTTGGGGGATGGTGTGATAGTGTGATGGTCGCGATTTACTTGAAAGGTTGAATGAATGTGAGGATCTGTGAGATAGATACAGTCCGTATCGTCTTAATTACTCAATAAAAACTCACTAGATATTTCAAAACATCTTCCTCTTCCAAGACACTTGTTCGAAACTTTTGGCTTTGATATTTGATTGTGAAACAGAACATCGTCATTGGTGTTTGTCAAAGAAACTTTGGTAGCAGCTAGAACAAAGCGAAAGACTGTAGAAGCGTCAAATTTTGTCTTCTTAACACCCTGAAACTCTTAATCCAGAAAAAGGAACCAATTCCCCGATTTAATCCTTATAGTATCTGCAGTTGAAGAATTTTATCTTTCCTAATAGAGTCTATAGAAGCATTAGTGATAGAATTATGCAGAACCTGGATCCATCTAGCTGAATCTAATATACAGATAATGAATACTCTTCGTTGCGAAGACCGCTAAATCATTCAGTTCGCGAGTATAAATGCTCCGATAAATCATGTGTTTTTCTTTCCCCAGGAACATGCTATAAAGAACTATCAAAGATCATAAACAAAACATCAAAGTGAGAAAGCTAATTCGAATTCTACTAATGACATTCAAGTTACTTACTCATTATCTGAGGACAAAGTATAGTACTCACCTGTATATGACTCGTGATAGGATACAATATTTTCGGGGTCAATTTGAACTAGTCTACGGATTTGGACACCATCAAGTTTTTTGTTGTATTATTTTCAAGTGGTTTCACTTACTTAATAGAATATATCAAAGGAACATTTATATTATGGTATCATCTAGCATAGAAAATTTGATAGCTACATGATGAAGATGCTCCCTATACTCATAGATGAATCTCTGCTTAATAATATACTACTAGATTCGGTTCTTTAAAGAATTCTTGAATGTCTACCCCACCCAAAACATTCTTTCACTAGAATCCTCTCTAGAAGTCTAGCCCTTTACTCCTCATTCCGACAATCCTCTCCTTTAGCATGAATATGGTATCTGCATCTCTCATGTTCCCAAACTATCGATGCCTTCTCCCATTTCTTGAACTCAATAGCAGCGCTTTCCGGATCGACTTTCTCCTCTTCTCTGCCAAACTTCATTGCTTTGAGGAAACGAGAGCGTAGTGTAGGTCGAGGTGGGAGAGGCATTGGCGAGAAGAAAGGATGTTGGTTTCGGATATTGTAGTGATTGGCGAAGGGATTGTTGGGAATAGGATTTGCAAAATGTGGGTGGTGAGAGACAGGAAAGCGATGAATCTCAGCGTGAACTGGACCTCCTTGAGGGATCGGATGGTATGTTGGGTTGTTGTGAGGATGGCTTGGCGGTGTATGAGGGTGAAAGTACGGGGTGGGTCCAATTCCAGTGAAGACTGTAGTCACAGCGTTGTGCATATGGTGGTTAACTGGTGGTGGGGGACGTACATTCAGAGTAGTTGGCGGAAAATCAGAAGGAAACAGTGGATGACCAGGCTGGAAATCTGGATGCGGTGCCGTTCCATCATTTGGAAATTGAATGTTTTGGCCATGAGGCGGAAGTAAAGAATTTGGTATAAAGAAATTATGATGTACACGTCTGGCTCTACGGAAAGAAGGAGGTGCTCTCGGATGTCGATTAATTGTAAAGGGAACGGGAACTTGTCTCTCTTCAACAGATGGAAAGAGTATATCCTTGATTAGAGCTCTTAGCGGTGATGATTCGACTGTGTTGCTATCCACTAGTTTTTGAGTCTCCTCTGTCTTGTTGAAAAGAGAGTCTTTCGCCGACTTGACAAATCCACCGCGCACCCATTCTCTATAAGCCAAGGTTAATGCATCCATCATATAATTGGTAAATTTCGGTGCTCCAATATAATCGGCTAGAAATTAGCAACGAAGTAACTGTATCCATTTATACTTATGGGCTTGTTTTTGAAAGTGAGTATTACTACGAGTGATATTTTTCCCCAGACATTTAGCATTTCTAATATCCTTAGTGTAGAGCCATGCAAGGAATATTTCGAAACTTTCAGGTTGATAGTCTTCGAGTGAGATGACACCTTCACGACCACATTTCCATAGATCAGAACACAGAGGTTTGAAGAATTTAGCTTGCGTGGCCAATAATCCAGCCATTGCTGTGAATTGGACTCGTTGTTTTCCAGTTCCTACGTTAATTAAGACGGTCTTGTTAAAGCTTTTCTGATCATCACTACACCAGTAATTAGAAACTGATCACTTTTTCTATCATTTTGAGGAACTTACATGTCGTAGCCTCCGCTGAGAGGTGCCAGGACGCTCTTGATAGTTTTCGGCTTGTCAGGTGCTTGATATGTTGCAGCTAGAATCCTGGATATTTTGAGTATATTCTCACGAGAAAGACCACGATATCCAGACGTTCGAATATGATCTTCTAATCTTTCACTCATTCTAGCTAGAATCGCGTCGTCTGTGTCTGCAATTATTGCGTCAAGCTGCGACATTGCATTTTCAGGTTGAGGCCTAGGTATGATACCGAGATTGTGATCCGTAACCATATTTGTTCCCAGTCCATTGGCGGCCATGTTTACAATAGATGAGAACTCAGATTTATGCTTTGGTGAAGCGTTGGGGAAGTACAAGAATTTCGTTAGAAATATCGTTCTTGAGCTGAGAATATGAGTAAGAAATTCCTGAGATCTGTGGTTTTCTCTAAATCGAGATAGTTCTAGGGAAACGGAATCCAATAGATAATCGGGAAACCTATATAGATATTCTTCAGAGCTACGGTCGAAGAGAAAACCAATGATACAATGGATTCTATCACAGTACAGCTAAATTTTGGAAGATTCGAGCGACCGTATTTGGTGTTCAGGCAGATGCACGTTCGAAACGCGTGAGTTAGCACTGGAAACACAGCCCGCTCTTCAACCCAGATTTATTTACTCGATTCTTGAACTTTTGTTTGCTCGAGCTTTCCGTCATTGTTTCAATCGCGCTAATGAGAACCCTAGAGCCTGAAACGCGCCTTATGGTCTAATGCCAGGAATGGATTTCTATCTAAACTCCACGTTTACACTTCCATATTCTCAGGACCAGGCTTGAGACTAGCTTTAGCTGCATTGAATTAGGGAGCTATTGAATGATTGCCTGTGTCTTTGTTTGTAAATTTCTGATCTTTGAGATTGATGAATTGATAATACTACTTACAGAATATGATACGCTCAGTTGGACATGAATTTTAAGAGGTAAACAAACTTAGAGGTTCTTTCGCTGGTTTTTGCTTGAAGGCCAGTAATGATAGTTTTACTTGACATTTGACACAGCCATCTCTTGTGTCCATTTATTTATCATGTGTCATCAGCGCAGCAGAAACATGATATGTGACTATGCATTTGATGTTTATATAGCAATAAATAATTTTTCTCTTTGTTCCTTGCTTGCTCCGTATCAAATTTGCCATAGACAGTCAGATGATGTTACGACTGAAGCTTCTGGTATATAAGCTCAGTACAAATAGTCTACAGTGAGCAGTTTCACCTCCCATCAATCTACTACTCTAATACCTATAATTCAGATCTTTCATTAATTATCATTAGGGTTAATGACTGATTGTACAATCAATGGTCAAAGGGAGTTCAATGAGACTTAGATGCGTATGTGAAGGTGCTGAGAAAAGCTTTTTATAACAAGAGGGTAAAAGTCAATCAGGTCGTAGGGCCCCAGCAGTATTGTATGGCTCGGCTCACTCTAGAGTCTATCTGTATCTAGGCCCCAAATATTGTATCAAATTATAGGCCAATAAGATTAATAAGTCGATTCATTCTCTGTACCTACCAATGCTAACTCTATGATTGAAAGTTTGGTGAATGATCAATGTTGAGTAAAACTCAATATTATACATACATTCTTATATAAATCATCACTGTAACACTGTCACTCCACTTACATAGATTCATACAATACAGCTGCAACTTCTGCTTAGTTTGAAATATGGATTTAAGGTTCATAAAGAGCTAGCGCATTCTCTTGTTTTCTGACTGCTTATATTGATAACTTTTCTTTCAACTCAGTAGCCACCTCAAATTCAAACTACAATAAATTTGACATTTATTTCCTGCAATCTTTACATGAGAATAGTCCCACAGACTAACTTCTACCTTACATTACCCAAGCACTAAAGATTTAGACACCTCATTGATACCAACAGAAGGATATAACAACTTTGAAATATCCAGATATAATCATAGCCTTCAAGGTTGTACTTTATATATAAAGCTTGGACATTTGTTTCGAAGAGATCTTACGAACTAATTTTCGAACAGGAAAGCATTTTGTGAAGCTTTTACGATAGTCATTGGTCGCAATCTGCCAGAGCGAGCAAGCATTGTTTGTGTTTCAGTTGCTCTTCTAGCAGCGCAATCATCCTATTTCAAGACTGCATCTTCGCAGCCATGGAATGATGGAGACATGATCATAAATTTTCCAGACGTGTCATGTTCGACATTCGAAATCTTCATGATGTGGCTGAGCACAGCTCATATCAAAAATGCGGGCATCATTCGTCTCAACTTTAATCCAAACCACAGGCAACAAGCACCACTGACAGAACAATTCTCCGAAGAATGGGATCAACTAATTGATTGTTATCTGATGGCGGACTACATACAGGCGCCAAAATACGCGAACTCTATAATGAATGCTCTCATTGAAAAACTGCAAAAGTTCGAAGTGGTTCCGGTGGATGACTATTTCCCTCTTGAACCCTTCTGCAATTCGTGTATTAAAACTGTCAATATCGTCTGGACCGAGACTGTTACTACATCACCTCTCAGGAATTTGATATTAGACACTCTCAGTTCAACACATCACGCTCCTCGTTATATGACGGAGGCATTTTTTCTTGCTTCCTCAGCAACAGAGACACCAGGCGACAATCCGACGGTGCCAGATGATTTTCTCGAATTGTTAAAGCTTGATACTCAAGGTATTACCCCGTGGGACGCGCCTAAGAGTGTCTACCACATTGATGAAAAGCTTCCGCAGCCTAATTTAAAATGATCCTGGTAAGAACTTTGCCTCAGTCCTGAAGATTGCGAGATAATGCTAACGTCTAGATCGCAGGAAGTATTCTGGTAGTTATGATTCTTTGGCTAAAAGTCCACGATTAGACTAGTGGCTGAAGACAGTTTCATCAGCCGAAGCAATCGACGCGGAGTGATTGAACTCTAGCTGGAATAAATCGAATACTTGGTACTGTGCTAATTGGCGCTGGACTCTCTGCTGTGATAAACTATTACATCATCGAAAAGATCCAAAAGTCGAAGCCATCATGTTTTGGACACTAGTAAACAATCAATATAACTTATTTTTGAAATGATATGAAGATGTCTAAACTTCACTTAGTGTTGGTATCTTGAGTTGATTAGTACGAAGGGGATGATCAGCTAGTGAAGATCGCGTTCAAATCTTTGTACGAATGAAGGACGAGCTTCCGAATTCTGTGTGCTTGTGATGCCTCTGATACTCCCCGATGTGTAGATGTGATCTTGAAATTTGAAGATATTTCCATCAATTACAATTTTAACAATATAAAAACACCACTTTCACCGTTCAAATCTGTAAGCTATTCAATCTCCGCTTTTTCAAATGGTTTCTGGTACTGAATTTGCAGTGAGTTCACGTAAAGTCCTCTCCTTGTTCCCACCAAAACCATGCATCTCCCTGAGTTAACAAGTTTTGCCGAAATCATCCAATCAACTATGGATCTGTCCATATTTTCTTGATACCGATGTGTGCTCAAGTAGTTCTCGGGATACTAGCGTCTGGCAAATAGGATTCAGTCGACATATCAATCATGTGATCATCAGAGGGTACTGTACTCGCCACTCTGAGGCTCTAGCGCTTTCCTGTATAAGTACTAACTTCCTAGAGTTGAATCAAGACCATGAGGGAATACAACCATAATAGAGTAAAGTACTTTACACTTGTCAAGGACAAATTTGAGTTGTTAGTGGCATTTACGAGAAATTTACTGGAGCTGCTTATTAGTTTTAGCAATGCATATGTCGTCTTCTTGTGTGGAGAATCATTGAAGATGACGGTTTCGACCTTGTGTATCAATTGCAATGATTAAAACTCCTGCTTCGTTGCCATTGATATCCAACGATTGTGAGATCATATTTTGCAGCAGTATGAGTAGAAGACTGAAGCTTTTTTAATAAATCTTAAAAGAAATCTATAATTACCTTCAATTTGATCTCTGTGTCTGCTTTACCAGGCCTTGGATGAGCATGAACGCTTTTGTGGTCCGCATTACCGCTACGTTCCGAATACACAAGCTGGTCAACTGCTATGGGAGTAGTGGCGATTCTCTGGATGTCTCCATTCCATACACGATTTATCATCTTTATTCACTCTTCTAATGTGAAAAGAGTGCCTGGGAATGATCCACCTCACGCCTTCGAGAACTCTTTGTGTTGTTCCAATTGCTTGAGTATGCTTCCAATAATAGCATTCGTGAACACTGGCGAGTTCAGAAATTCCACGAGCAGAGATCTATCAAGAAGTTTGTTCCATATCTAAGTTTGATTATCGGTCTCCAATTCCTCATCTCAGTATCCGTTTTATGGCAGACAAATTCGATTCTTTGGCTGAGCTTATTTTTTCAGAGCCAAGAAACCAACATTGCAAACGTCTCTGGTGCCCCTCTCCCCAGCAATATCTTTTCCGCTCCATCAGGCTATAATTCGCTTTTTTTTTGCGTCTTCGACCAATGGCGGGCACTGTGCTAGCATTCCGGCGGGAGCGATGATTGTGATCACAGTATTGCTGGATGTAATTCTGAACATTCTGTTACGTTTTTCATTAGAGAATACTCGGTCGATTAAATCGAGATCTCAAATGAAGGGCGACTAATAGATGTGCTTCAAGACTACTAGTCAATTTTACCGCCATCTTTCACAAGTAATTATTAGAGATTTCCCGAAATCCCAATCTTCGCGCAGGAATGAATGAAAAGACGCGGCCGAAATTTCCTTGATGTTTCATTGATTATTGAGGGCTGTGATTGGAAATGAGAAAGTTAATTTCGTCTGAAACGCATGAAATAAGAGCAACTTCGTATCCATGAATTGGCCTCGCTTACTTGGGTAGTCTATGAGTAACGCATGAACAATAGAATCTTCATGGGAGCAGTTAGTGAGTTTTGTCAGATCGTGGTACCTCCTTCAATCTGAGAATCAATCTGAAGTACATGAACATTCACTGATTCATTGATGTTATTATGAATTGATAGAATTTCACCGAAATTCCCACACTTTCACAGATCTTTGTACAGCTCATATGTCGGATGAATCATGACAAATCAACGACAAAGTGATTTGCTATCATGTGATTTATGTACCAGAGTTTGCTAGTGAATCTAAGAGCTTACCAAATTGAACTAAGCTTATTGTTCACAACATTATAACTGGCGTGCTAAGCTAAGGAGGGTTTATGTTCCAGATGTGCACTTCAAGTTTAGTAATGACAAGCAAGATACGCCTTAAACCACCTTTATATATCTACGGAAGAAGAGAAAGAAAGTAGCATTCATGGCAAAGAATTCTTGGAAAAAGAAACACCTTTAACTGGTGATATTTGAGTTTGATCGGCACTAGAAAGCGTTAAGTGTCAAGGCAAATAAGGTTTGCCTTGAATTTTGCCTGATTGGTCATTTGGCCTAATGATCTACAGTAGCTCCCGCATTCACGCAATCGAAAGCTTGAAATTTTCCGCACTAGACTCATGCGTCTCAATATAAAAGAGCTGCCCCCGTCTTCTTTGTAGCAAATTCCTATATGCTTCTATCGTACAAATCTATCTTTCCACACATACTTGCAACTGTAAAACCTTTAACAACACATCGTTTACCAACAAATCTTGACAAGAATACAACAGCTCTTTAATAAAGTTCTCATCCTGGTTTATCAGACTTACAGAATGTTCCGAATGGTTCCCCAAGCTCGAGGTAGCGCAAATGTCGCTGCCTTCCTCGCTCGTAATCATTGCCCTGTCACTTTTACTCGCTCTGTTCACAACGTCAAGCTAGTAGGACTCCACAATCAGCTGTTCCAACCAGCTCCAGAGATATTAAGATTGCATGGTCTTAGAATTCATGGTCCCACTACTAAGATAGTAGCAAATCTTAGACATAGAGAGCCGGCAAGCACAATTGGTTCGGAGACTAATCGCTATCCAAACTTGGTTAGTATCTCATCATTCATACGATGGTAAAAGATCCCTTTCTTACCCCTACTTGAGTTAGGCCAAATCTTCCAAAATCATTGACACACCAATAATTGTTATGGCTTCTGCCACAGCTCTAATTACTGAATCACCAGAGGAGACACCCCTCCTGAGCAAAGCAACCTTTGGCGAGCTCATCACCGCGCTTGGTGATGCTACCGAATCTTTAACATGGATTCATAGCGGCCGTCCTAACAACAACATCGAATTACCTCGAGACAGCGAGAACACAATAGGTGGAAGTGAAGAGGTCCTTTGAGATAAAATTTCAGATTTAGGGTTGAAGTACTCGTCATTTCGAAGCCATCTCTTCTACTTCAGCAACACGATCTAGCATTATTATATGTCATCCTAAAAAGATTTGTGAGTAATTGGATTGTCAGTATTCGTTAGGACACGTTGATGGACTTCATATTAGGAGAAATGTCAATTCTAGCAACCGTATATAGACAAAACAAGCCACACTACTTATTTTTCATGCTTAGTGTCTATACCATCAATATATAGCATCAGCATAACATCAAGATCATACATTTAATGAGATCTTATCTGCACTTCTTCCTTCAGAACATTATTCATTATGTTGACGTGAATTGATCTCTTGATCAACTCAACTGTCAACTTTTCTCCACCCGTACATCCTTGTCTCATCAGATCTTACATAATTAGCTATCAATACTAGATCTTGAATACAATTCTTTCTTTCTCACCAGATAATACTGAAGACAAGGCAAGTCAGGTTTTGAATTGCATTTGATAGAGAATTATGAACTCAATCGTCAATAAAATAAATCACGTGGTATTTTTTGATCATGCAAGTAGATTATCTCTAAAGTATGTATCTGCCATTCTAAATCTCAAATATTCCTCCGGAAAAAGATCAATACCTCAATAGGTGATGGCTCCTGGCAAAGCTCGAGGTCTTTTGTCATCTCACCATTCTGAGTTGTTTCTGGCATCACTAACACTAAGCAATGGACTCTGGTACTGACTTCTTGAAGTGCGACCTTCTTTGGATACCTGCCCCCAGTATGCTGGTATATAGCTTGATCTAGAATGCTTTTTGTCCCCTTCTAGCATACATAGAAACTGGAATGGGATCAAGATTCTAAAAGTTGGGTCAGAACTCGCGGCGATTATTATTCGCTGATTTTGATACTTCCATAAAATGTTAGTCAATATACCTTGAGTGAATTGCGAAATTTAAAGGTTCCTACGTACAACCAGGTAATCACTGCGACTAGGATCGCGATAATATAAATCAGAGACACAAACTGATTCATGATCTGCATATACACGGAACTATGCTCCCCCATTAACACCACTCCACCAGTCAACTTCCCGATATAATGCTCATCTTTTATCTTCAGTATCTTCTCGAGTTGAGAAACCTTCCATCTATAATATGCAATTAAGATGAGTGTTGTAAAGATTGCGATGAAAGATAGAACTCTGAGAAAATGTATCTCGTTGTCTTTTCGATGTATGGCTTCAATATCTGGTGTGTAGAAGTAGGTGCGCTTTTTATTTCTAGTGTCGCTTTTTTCTTCAAAAGCTGGCTTTTCTTTTCTGAGTTTAAAACCCGCCATATTATGGCACAGTGAAGTAAATTTGGAGAATTTCTTATGTTTAGTTTTCTCATGTCTTTCTTATCTTGTATTTGTAGTAGGCATTTGGCGGTGCCATGCGGCTACCCAATTCATATACGACAGCTTCTAAAGCATGGTCTGTGCTGATGAGCCCCTAAAAACTTAGATCCATAGCCCATTCACTCCCAGCTGCTCCTATGTTTCAATACAGCAGATGAGATACGGCAATGAAAGCAAGATTCAAATCAATTACGGCTAAGCGTGAGTAAATACGCTGATTGGATCTTGATGCACTTATCTATATATGGGTGTTTTCTTTATGTGAATAAATGTTAGTGTCACCTAAGTTGATCCACCCTCTTAAACTGTTCTTGATTTGATCATAAAGCTCAATATCTTCTAAATACTTTCTTTTATTAGTTTCAATACTTTTCCAGAATTGTTGAATATAACATCCCAGTAGACGCATGATATTATCTCAAGCAGAAAATACCTACGACATGCCTTCCAATGTTCATAACAATCAGGAAATGTGTCCGATGAAGGTACGTATCAGCATAATAAACAGACTTCCATGTGCATAGAAATACTAATGACTTTGCAGGACTATGATGCAATGACCGAAAGCGAAGCTATCAATGCCATTAAAACACGAACAAAGTCCCTCGAGTGTCTGATGGTACACAAGAACCCCGTTTCTCCGGCAGAAAGTCGAAGAGTTGGCATTGAAGACGAGAATGATGAGCCCCAGAACACCGAATACCACTCTAAAGATTGTCCAAAATCAGGAAATTCTCAACCTGAGCTGGAAATGGTAGCCCTCAAGCATCGTCAAATCATTTCTTTGTTCAATAAAGATTTGAACAATCTCTTCCGTTATACTTTAGACGCGAGATTGAAGATTCTATGCAAGCATTGTCAGGAGTTTCAAGTGGATATCAAGACTGTTGAGGAATACTTATTTCTCTTAAGAAAATTGCAACCTGCGAAGGACAAGAACTGGGCACGAAAGATCAGGTAAGTCGAAACGCACCCCTTCATAAGTCTAACTCTTTAGTAAAATCAAACGCTGACTTTTCACCACCTAGCATTGCCTCGGAAATAATGACTGAGTCTACTGTCATGCGCAGTAATATCGAGGCCCGTATTCAAGAGGTAGAAATTTTCCTATCCGAAGTGGCAAGTGAGAGATTCAGCTTGGAAAAGAGAAAAGAAATGATGCTAAATCTCGGGATACGCCATGGAACTTACGGAGACACACTTGTAAGTCATTGAGTCCCATTCCGCTGGTTTATGTGGCATCAATGGATTATCAAGAGCCCTACTAATAACTTTTCTAACTATAGAGTCTCCGCGACCATGATAAATTTCCCCAGAGTAGATACAGTAAGCTGATTGTCATTAAATCATTGGAGAAGAAAGTTCGTGGGGCTAAGGTGGTCTACAAGAAGCCAGGATTGTAGTGAAATACAAAGATGCAAGAGTTTCCATAAGTCTTTGACTTTAAGTACCGCGTGGCAAGATATATACTTGGGCACCCTGTTGCCATAGTTACTTGCTCCCCATGTTTACGAGGATATTCACTTAACCTCTAAGGGTTTTGATATCTCAAACCGGGGCCTTTACTGAATAGTATTTTATAGGATTTGTTGCACCACAGTAGTAAGGAGGATTCGGTTTCCTTCAAATCTATTGAATAAAGGCTGAATAATTGTAAAAAAAAAATTGCCATTCCCTACACAAAGTACTCCTTGAACTCTATTCCAAGCTCATCGCGTGTGAAAATGCGTCAATACAATCATTCAAATATTGTTCAACTATCGAATTCCCATGCATAAAGTGACTTTAAGCTCCAGGAATATTAATACAAGAGATTTGAGGATCTTGAAAGACATCCTACCATTAGATTATGGCTTCACTGCAAAAATTCCGCCCTTTTGTTTTTGGAATTATGAATTTCTAAGCTCCGATTATTTGCGGCGACATGAGAGATTCAATATCTTTGGAATTACCTTGATCATTCAAAGTTGATATCCAAGATGTATAATTATTGATATTAAAGATTAATGGATTTAATTTATTAAAATACTGGGCCATATTGAAGAGCTGCAATAAAGTCTGATTTTAGACTAATTGTTTTATGCCAGACGTTCACAACTGTCTATTCCACATCTTTGGCATTTACTACCATCTGATGCATTTCAAATTGCGCTCACGTTCAGAGCTTCCTAGAGAAAAAGAATTCTCTCTTTCCCTCTATAACCGCTACCTCTCTCACTTAGATAGTTGTTGTACAGAATCAGCCCGGCACCCGAAGCCACCAGAGCTTTTATGTAAAGTCATACAACACAGTCTTTATTTTCCGTACTTCACAGATACTCTTAAAGGTCAAATTTCTCCTCTTTCGCTTCTTCCAACAAATAAGCTACATTAAGAGTGTACCACACACTCCCCCACTTTATTTTTGATCACCAAATCATTCACTCAGGCAACCGAGACGTATTTAGACCGAAGAAATATTACCAAAACACTTGAAAAATGCATCTCTCTTCCACCCATCCCGTTCTTTCCTAGCCCACCACCGACCTAACCTACTTGTTAAGAGCTTCAAGCTTATATTTCTTCCCACAAACAGGCTCTAGTCTCTCGTCTTTTTCGTCAACCATCATGGATACCAAGAAACCCGCCGCAAGCCTCGTCGAGATGTATCAAAAACAAGTCCTCGACGGCATTACCGTGGTCAATGAGAAACTCTTTTCATTGACGTACCCCCGCAGAAAGAAGTACCTCTCAGAACTTCTACCAGCCTTACATTCACGAATTAAAGACGCTGATTCTTATATCGAGAAACTCAGCGCGGAAGATCGAGCTGAAGAACTTGCTTACGTAGCTTCCAACAATTTTTCTCTCGATCCTATTGATATCACGAATACTAATACTGCTTTTAGATCTATGCGCGTTGTCCAACAGGATTTGCTGCGCACGATTCTTTTTGTCCAGAATTTACTCGACGAATATAATCAACAGAGGGTTCTCGTAAAATTCCGCGAGCAATCTGCCCTTACGCAAATCCCTATGATTTCATCTTCAACCGTCGACTCCGAAGTGCTTGATACCCGTAACCAATTCTCAACAGGACTCAAACCCGATGAGCCTCCTTTCTTGCTACCAAAGATGGAAGGCCTCGAATCTGAACCAAAGGCGGAGGCATCTTCTAAAGAAGGTATTCTTCGTCAACCTCGAGAGAAGTTTTCAGAGCGTGGCGTACCAGTTCACAAGGAAGGAGACAAATCCAAAGCTGTAACGGATGATTTGGGTCAAGACAAAGATCTATACTGAATGCTGCTTGCGCGATTGGTTTTTGTTTCGGAAATGGGAGTTCTAAGGGATAAAGATTGGTAGATAGGGTTTCTCATGTATTTTTTTCTCTCTACGGTAACACAGTGGTGGGTTTCTCTGGCACTTTTGTATCCATGACACAATCAATGCCTTCTCCCTCATTTATCTTATTCTTTCCTTGTTTTGAAAGCCCACTTATCTTTGAAAGATGGCAGATTGTAACAGAGATTTGATTGCCAAAGTATTTGAGCCTCTAGGCATGTGATACGAGGTTCCAAAGCTCAAATGTATGTTCAAGCAATAATCCATTCATTTTTGTAAGAAACCAGTCTTCACCTCATTTATCACCTTTTCATTTGACGAGTTAATTATTGAATTCGAATTGCTCGAGTATAGTTTCTATTTTTTATGTTGTACCTCGAAGCTGTTTGACCATTTTTGAGAAATTCTCGCTTCGACGCTGCTCCACCAAGATTGCTCATTCTCGGTTATTTTCGTTAAAGAAACCCCCTTATGCTGCTTGAATTACAAATTCTTTTCTATTGAGCTTTTTCAGTCATCTTTTGGGCATTGTTGTTGTTGTCTAGAACATGAACTTACACAGTATCATTTTGCAGTTCTGCCTGATTTGTAATCACTGACTTTTATCTTGGATACCAATCAAAAGACTAGGAAATACTCTTACAAAGAATCATCCCAGAGGGTGATTTTTCAGCCTTAAGTGACGATCTTTGAAGCAGAGGTCATTCAAAGACTTACACCTCATTCAATTCTCTGCTGCGCCTTTCCCTTTTATATCCAAACTACAATGAAATGCTTGCAATTGAAACCTTTTATGCACTAGTCATGGGTATTTCCTTTCCGTTATCTGTAATTCGCTGAAGCTGTGTTCTAACAAGGTTACACAATCAATCAGAAGTACTGAGACTCAAAGTTTCAAAGACCAGACCCTCACTATATATAGATGACTGTTTAGATATGGATAATCCACAAGTTGTGATGTGATGACTTAATGGGTTGACGATTATTAATGTATCAAAAGTAGAAGACTTGTTGCGGCTATTAATGCTTGGGAAGATAAAGCAACACCTCAGGTAATGTTAAATGCATGTAAGGCTGATTCATTGCCCATTCTGTCGACGCAATTGTTTGGTGTGAGGCATTGTTACTCTTACATACCCAAATTCTAGACTTCTGTCTCAATTCCATATGTATCATTCATCTACAACTAAGTCCACTGTAGCTTGCATTATTTCCAATCAATTTACAAGACACCTGGTCCCGTATTAGACTATCTCTAGATCTATTGCTACCACAGTAAGCATTCATTCACTCTTTCATCATTCCCTACTTTACAGTACAGTAAAACTTAGGCATCTCTGCATGAAATTAGTTGTAACTATCAAGGTTCTACGGTACTTCTGGTTTCTAAACTTACGCAATCATACTAGACACTCATAAATTCACTGTTTTCCCATCAGCCGCCTTTGTTTACACCAGAAATTAGGCATCTCTGAGTTACGTTAGTGATGCAAGCCAACTTTTGAAGGCGCTTCTAGTTCTGTAAATTGCGCTAAGTTTCAACGCGATTTCTTTTATTGGTTGTATTCGTGAGTAGCTTGATAATTAAGAGCAAAAATCATCGAACGGCGGAGACTATCAAAGCTTGCCCACATATTCACAGTCAAAAATTTATCGAGACCTCATATTTCAATTTCTTCCAATCAACCTCTTCAAATCAAACCCGCGCCCTTATTTTATTCGGAGCTTGATCATAGCCATGTCTCAGATAGCTTACATCCAAGAGCTCACCGTCGATTTTGAGCAATATCATGTAGATCTTGTGGCTGATCTTCAACGTTGGGACGATGCGATTGATGGAACAATTGATAATCGGCTCCTCCAAACATTTTGTGCTCTCAACAGAATCCACTTGAAGATTGTTTTTGTCGAGCGCAGAACAGCCCTCATTCAACACATGAGAAGCTTGCCCGCGGAAGCTAGAGCCGAGCTTTTGAGGTAAGATTCTCAAACCTATCAATACAAGATACCTGCTAATATTTCACTACAACAGTGAGTACGAGAGACTCTTGGAATTGATGTATCCAATGCGCGAGTGGTATGAAACCATTCGAGACGATTACCGCGCTCTACAGACCGCTAGAAGCAATGGAGATTGGGAAACTGCCAGAGAGCTTGAGGAAGAGCTTGATGTAGAGCCAGGGAGGGTACTGTCGCAGATCAATATCACTTGGTGATGAAATTGACGGAATTCAGACACACCGAGCTGTTGGATGGACCATAACCATACCCTCTTTCCTGGCAGCGGTAATTTGTGGGGGAGCCAAGAGAATTGGGGCCAAGAATTACTGCGGACTGATTAGATGGCGCGAATAGAGGCAATTTAATTGCTCAATCAACTAATACCTACAAACTTTGATTTCTAATGCTGTCACATGATGATATCTATTTCATTACTTTGTTTGGTATTTATCCCCACTGGTCTTGGAGGTTAATTTTAGAATATAATAATAGTATTAATATTTTATTAATAGTGGAAGACTTAGTTAGTTTAAGCTTAGGGACAAATCGAATATATAAT
>PQXJ01000289.1:0-47278 GCA_004786225.1 Botryotinia narcissicola | reverse complement strand
ATACGCCACAATACAGAAGGCTACCTAGGTACCCCACCACATGAACACCCAGCGTAGGCGCCTTATTAGTCCTCTAAATACATCACAGGATTTCAATTATCTCAAAATTCTTGAAATCATGGCTAAAGAGCTTAGCGAAGATAATTGCTATGTGGCGTTAACTCACGAGTATCTTGATGCTAAAGTTATGATGGACAAAGTCCGAAGCCCAAAGGCCGGAGCCATCGTTCTTTTCGCAGGTAATATCAACGAGATGGATATTGATCTCGGAGTATCGTACTGAATTATTCGTAGGTACTACAAGAGACAACTTTGGAGGAAAACCAGTAAAAGAACTCCAATATACATCATACGAGCCAAGGGCCTTACAAACTATGCTCAGTATCTGTAAAGCAATTGTTCAAAAACACTCATTGACATCCATCGCCATGATTCATCGATTGTGGGTTGTACCTATTGGAGAGGAAAGCATTTTGATTACAGTATCTTCACCTCATCGCCAGGCGGCTTGGAGAGCAGGTGAGGAAGCCCTGGAAGAATGTAAGGAGAAGGTGGAGGTATGGAAGAAAGAAGAATTTGGTGGTGAGGAGGGTGGTGTTTGGAGAGCGAATCGTGATGGTGCTGTGGGCGAGCGTGTGGATGAAGAGAAAGAGAAGAAGTATCTTGAAATGGGACCTCATGGTCCGATATTACGGCATAATCGACCTGGTGAGCGTGGACATGGACCAGTGGTAAGAAACCATCAGCCTGGTTCTTGAGAAAGATTAGTCATGGCCTCAAGTTCACTATATTGATAAGTTCTGGGTCAAGCTGCGTGTGCGTTCTATGATACTTTCGTTCTATGATGACGGTACTCTAATGGAAGAAAAGTCCCGTGCGGTATATCAAATGCGTCACTACTCACAGTCCGGAGTGTGTATGGCTGAGATTCTTCTGAAGCATTGCGTGGGGAAGGACCTGGGGCCGAAGCAACTTCTGGTCGTCCAGTCAAAATCAAGTTATTTATGAGCAATTCATGATCACATAGTGAGACGAG
The DNA here is from genome assembly GCA_004786225.1 of Botryotinia narcissicola. Taxonomy (NCBI): domain Eukaryota; kingdom Fungi; phylum Ascomycota; class Leotiomycetes; order Helotiales; family Sclerotiniaceae; genus Botryotinia; species Botryotinia narcissicola. The sequence continues at coordinate 46,242 of PQXJ01000289.1, read as the reverse complement.
AATTGGTTATATAAGCGTTTGCATTGCTTGAAAACACGAAGACGGTCATTTTCTCGGAAATTACGCTTCCACAAAGGAAATCTGCAGTATTACAACCAGCTTGAACACTTCATTGAACTTCATTCATCCTGATTCTTCGCCCTTAACTCCTCGACTGCAACACACACGTCACCAGACCCATAACCAAACACATATCACCCATGAATGATATCAAACACTCCTCCACACTCCGTATTTGCAACGAACAAGAAGCCGATAGACCAGCTAACGGCACTGAAAAGGATAGCGGCCATCGACCCATTCATCTTTAAACAATCCCCTTACAACATGTCCGCCTCGAGAAGACTGCGACCTAGCGTAGTTGGGTGTCTAATGCTTCTCGTCGTAACACCTTCGGTTGGTGGAGATGTTAAAAATGCCGGAATGACACGGGCCGACGCGATAGATGCAAAAATCACAGCGATGGCAATGGTGATACGCATTTTGGCAGTTGTGTGCGGTGTAGCGTATTTTTATTTTTATTTAGAAAGTCGATTTATGAGCCGAGAGGTATGTTGGCACAGGCTTAGTATAAGGACTGGTTGTATGGCTTATATTAAGATTTAAAAGGTCTAAGAGCATTTATTGGAGTGGGGTTTCGTTGCAATAGAAAATTATAACGTAGAAAATTGTTTGAAAGAGTTAAAGTTTCTACTCATGATATCTTTATATGGCATACAAAGCTGAAGGCACGATAGCCGAGGTCAAAGCTTGATACAGGGTGACGAAGAATATTGAGGAGCTTGTAGCAGAAGTGAAAAGCAAGCTCAATCTCCGCAACTGATCAAGTTTGGACGAATCAATTGTTATAAAAATCTGGTAAAACAAAAAGAATTACGTGGGCTGAGTTGGAGAAACGAACATAGCTGAGACGCGAAATGTTTTGTGATGCGGGGCAAAGAACTACTTTACGGACTTCTGTCAAACAACAATCCGTGCACTTTATCGGGATAGCATCAGTGAAAGCTTCTTGGTTTGGAGACAGCGTAGATTTCTAATGGTATACTAAAGTGAACTAGAATTGCTTGAATGTCTTGAAGAAATTAATAGCAGGTATATCCACCGTCAACGACCTACGATAATTAGTAAGGAGCACGTGAATATATAATTCATATAATGTTGAACTTACAAGATCACAGCCATTCAAATAGCTCGATGCATCACTCGCCATGTAGACGAGCGTTCCCTGTAACTCACTTGGATGACTGAGACGCCCCATTGGGATATCTTTTACCCAGTTTTCTTCGATATGATTTCCCTCCTTTTCCAAAAGATCAATTATGAGGTCTGTTTTCACGTATCCGGGACATAGATTGTTGACTCTAATCCCATAGGGGCCCCACTGAATTCAGATAAGTCTTATTCCGGGGGCAGAATGCCAGGTTTCTTACCTCTGTGGCCAAACTCTTACCAAGCATCGAGACGGCTCCTTTGCTCTTCATCTTGTTAGCAATAGACTTTGCAATGATCATTTTGAAGAATATTGGTAGCAGGGCGGGATAGTCGTGAACGAAAAGTACACCTACAGCATTGTACGCTGCTTGCTTTTGTGGTCTGACACAAATCATGCTGCTCATCGATGATATCAGAATCAAGCTCCCCTTAGACTTTTTCTCGATCCAGTATTTCCCTGCCTCCTTGGCGTACAAGAAGCTTCCATTAAGATTTATGTCCACCATTCTCTTCCATTTATCAAAAGAATATTTCTCTCCCTCATAATTCTTAACGATGCCGGCAGCTGTAACAACTACATCGTCATGTCCAAAATCTTCGACGATCTCTGTCCATGTTTTTTGTACTGCTTCTTCTGATGCCACATCACATCCATAAGCACGGAGGTCGGGTTTGTAAGAGGGATTCGTGGTTTCAATACTTGTTTTGATGTGATCGATTGATTCCTCACCAATGGAGCGAGTAAGGTCAACGCAAGCCCCGCGGGCACCACTGAGCGCAAAACCAGTAAGACATTCTTTGCCAATTCCTCTTCCAGCGCCGGTGACAACACAAGTCTTTCCTTCGAGCGAGAACGAAGGAAGAGTCATGAGAGCTCTTCGTGGAACTGTGGCTGGTTTGGCAGCTCGGAGGAAGCTTCGAGTCAGAGATACTCTGGAAAACATAATTGAAGAGGGTGCCTTGTTACGCTGAGTAGGATAAGCTGGGGGTTCTCTTTATGAAGTATCTAAGCTGAACTTATTAGTTGCTAGTTGTTAGTGGGCATAGTATCGGTGTGAAAGCAATGAATTGATCTTGAAGTGGCATTGTAAGCCACGGGTGTCTCTGTGTGCCATGAATTTGTTCGTATGTGATTAAATACAGTTATTGGTGAGGGGTAGCAATCTTAGCTGTACCACGTTGTCTCTCATCCAACAAGAGGTACTGGGCAAGAAAGCTGATGCTGAGAACAGGGAAGGTTTGCCGAATTGGTTTATCTTGGTGGTTCGCCAAGCTCAATAGTGCATTTTTGCATAATTTATCCAACCATGCATAAATATGTTATACCAAAATTGTAGGTTGATAATGAGATTCAGCACTAATTCGTATCTATCAGAACGTTGACTTATTCACACTCTTTATACAGACATCAGTCCTTATAATCCACTTCTCACCCTCCGTGACTTCTCTTCCCTCATGCAACATACAATCATCTCCATGCTTGTGCAATAAAACCATTCCAGTTTCGAGGCTTATGACAACAGGTTTGTCAATAGGAGACTTCCTGTTAGGAAGTTCCTCGGGGTAAAAGACTGTCTCTCCTCCTAGACAGCCTGTTGCTGGAGACGTGAGGTACAACAATAGTGTCCAGGTTGTCTTTGCTTGTGTAGATGCAGGCTTTGTTGGAAGTGTAATAAAATTTGATTCATTATCTGAGAGAATAAATGAGAAAGAGAAATCCCCGTAATTCGTGAGGAAATGATGACTTACAATGGCAGTCGAAAAATTGTCCCTTAGAATATCTATATATCCGAATGGCGGGATTCAGACCTACAACATCTCCTCCCCTGTACGATACGATTGTCAGCATCATCTTAACGAGTGTATTTCACAAGACATAATGAAGCGGCGGAGCACTTACCATAGCTCCCTTCGATCCTCTTCGCTCATCTCATCGCCCTCTTCTTCATATTCCCTCTCAATTTCACCACATAAAAGCTCCTTCAGTCCTGTCTCTCTCCAAAGTCTTTCGGCAAAATTCCAATCATCAACTCGAAATCTATCATTGACTCTCAATGCATCACCCTTCTTAGGCTTTCCGGGTGTTGTAGTTAAAGGCAACCCCTTCAAGAATGAGACATAATTCTTACACAGAGCAGATGTCCAAAAGTTTGGTATTGTGATAATTTGACCAGCGACGATAGTTTCGAGCGATAAACTCGAAGGCGGCATGAGAGGTTTGAAGGGGGGCCAATTTGGAGACTGAGATTCGGGGGTAGCTGTACTTTGCTTCGGCTTCTTGGGAGGCATGATTAATCAAACCTTTTGATCTCAATCCAGCTCTAAACCACACTTGTATCAATGTTATGGAAAAGCCAATTTTTGAGAATTTTTGATTCGTCGTACTGGACTTGTACTTGGGTATTGGTTTGTGTTTACTCGAAAATCCTTATGCCGTTGCTTTTGGTAACATAGCGTCGTGGTGGAGAGGGTCATTCGAATACGGCGGCCGGAATGTTCACACAAAACTTATCCCACAAGAAAATAACACCACTTTTCTTCCACATCCACCGCACCGCCATCAATTTTATCATCATCAAGCATATATTGCAAAGTTGCATTTTCATGCATTCGATCTCTTCAGAGCTCTAGGCTCATAAAATCTGACAATTTCATGATGATGCTGAGACGTAGTTTTAAGAATGCTAAGTAACAGTGAAGTCTGGGCATCAACAAATCTCATCACAGTCACATTCCACGGTAATTATGGCTCGTAGTAACGCCAACATTCAAATACCACTCGGTTTCGCCCTTTGCGCGTTGTCATGTATCTTAGTGTTCTTGCTACATGTAAATCGTTGACGATTTATTCTTCCTCGCTTTCTCGTTCTTACGTTTTCTCCCTCTGCAGACCTGGATAGTGTTCTTTCTCTTCTTTATTTGAAATTCCTCAACGATTATGTTGACTTTATTGGTACTGACTTCGATGCTGTGCATTTTACCTATCGGGGTTTCAGGAAGAAACGAGAAGTCGGCTCTTATTCGTCTCACCTCTAGTGAGCCGACAGATGATGAAGGTCAAGAAAACTACAAACATGTTAGTGCCGCACAAACCTACCAAGAAGGGTCGACTGGGCGGACATCCTCGATCAACTATACTTTACCTTGGCCTGCTACTAAGTCTATTCAACCCAATCCTACTTCCCAAGGGATGAATGTCACTTCGATAATTCCCGTTTTCGAGACGTGTAACTTGCCAGGTGCCAGGACTACATCATGTTCGCCTTCTTCTCAGACTGTGATCACGACTAAATTTTCAACTTTCTTGACAGGATACTTTACTAAGCATACTGTCTCCGAGTGTGATGAGATTGTCACCTTCTCTACACAGTACGGCTATGCTTTAGCTACCACAACACCTCCAGCGAGCAGCGTCTCAGCTCTTCACAAGCGCGAGAAAATTTCGTCGTTGACAAATAACTATGTTCATAATATCACAACATGTTATGCCGCTCCATGGCGGTCAATTGCAGCAGATGACTCATCAGTTATACACGTTCAAATATGCGGACTTCCATCCGACGGCGTTCAAATGTGCACAACTGTCACTGAAATCTGGGTCATTCATACGGAATATCTACCGATTTATTATACCAAGGCCATCTCAGTTTCTACTGTAGTATCTTCAGTATGTGTAACTTTACACATAATCGCAGCAACGCTAACGTTTTAGACTACCGTGTTAGCATTTGCTCCCAACATATATATAACTATCACGCCCGGGACTTTCGAACTTTCAACCAAGACAGTATCTACAAGTTTATCGACGATGAACATAACCTCGACTTCTAAAATTGACAAGTCGAGTTCGGAATCATCAGGACTCTGCATCTAGCACTCAAGATTCGACGACAACAATTTATGTCACTGGTCCGGGTAGCACCACGACGATAAATTTGGGGATGGCATTTTCTCTCGCCTCAATTCAGGAGCCGTGAGTTTATATTAAATAATGATTCGTCCATTTCACTGACAAACCATTGGGGCTAGGGCAGCTCGCACGACCACAATCACGAGTACGACAAGGATAACGAAAACCACCACTTTCACGCCTGTAAGTCTAACCATGTAGCAAATCTTCATGAGATTTACCAACAATCATTCATAGCGTCGTACCGTTTTCCCAACTATTTAAATGTTTAGCTGGTTTCGGAATTGGTTTTAGTTTGAGAGTCTATCAATGGATGCATGGATTGATGGGATACTTCCCAACTTTTGATGTTTTCAGTAAATTTATCCTTCAATTGATCGATATCAAAATTTGTGTTTGGGTTGTTTCATCTCTAATCAACAATTGTAACAATTCCTAAAACATTTGATTTAATGTATTAAGATATATCTATAAGTTTATTGTTTCAGTGTCCCGTCAGTCCGCACACCCACTAGTGGTCTGATATTTGGACAGAAGGGGATTCATTCTTTTATGCAGGATATCATACTTAAAGACGTCTAGACGATAGAAATATTGGCGTTTCATGTGATGCAGGAATAGATAGATGCGCACTCTGCATGCTCAATACATGCTATTGCTGCGTAAGACTCTATAAACATGGCGGGTCTTATCTGCAAATGGTACTTCCTATTGTACACAACCGCCCACCCACTTCACAAATTTTCCCATCGATGCCCACTGATAGCGACCAAGCGGTTAAACAGCTCATCCCTTTCTGGTAGCGCAGTAAACTTCCACGTCTTATCATTCAACCCATTAATCTCCACACTCCCCAATAGATCTTTGTCAGTTCCCCAATCAGCTGCCAGCTCTGCAGCCTTGGCTGAAAATGCCGCTACTCGCTTCAGTTGCCTGATCTCTGCAAAAGGTATCTCAACAACTAGAGACGATCTGTCGCCCTGCTCTTTGTGACTGAATAGTAAAGAGTTATCCGTGATGTAGAGCCAGCCCTTCTTGCCGTCATATCGAGCCTTATACTCGCTTGGGCCAGCATAAATCAGATTCTCCTTCTTTGGAAGAATGCCTAGTTGTCCTTTGGCTTTTTCGTTGCCATCCTTATCTCTGACATGGTCCACTGCTAATTTCGTCTCAACAGATGCCTTCGTATTGGCTTTCAAGGCACGGAAAAACTTAGCCAGCTTTTTATGCTTCTGGCCCTCGCCCTGCTCTTCTTCCTGCGGGTGAGATTTCTCCATATTTCCAGAAGGTTGAATGGCGTGCTGAATTTCGGCATCCGTGGCATCAAGCGGAATATTATCTGCATCAATGATTTGCTTCTGATTGCAATCATTGGGCTGAGAGGTTTGTACTGGAGAGAGAGGCGTATGATTGACCTCTCCAATTCTCAGGAGTGTGATTGTGAGCTGGTTATTCGTGGGAACGCCACGGAGAATGTTACTGCTCAGTTTTAGTTTCGTCTTCTAGTCACGAACGACAAGTCACCTACTTCTTGGGCTCTAAAAGCTCTTTCCAACTAGGATAATTTTGGTTCAGCCACTGAAGACTTGGCGTCAAGATTGGATCGCCAAAAATACCAAAGCCGATGAGGAAACCAATTCCTTTGTACACCATATAGTAGCTGACAAAAAGTGAAATCAGAAATGCAGGTACTAGAACGGCGTCAATACGGAGAAAAGCCAACTTCGGGAATGGTGGGGTGGGTGAGATCGCGCTTAAACGGTTAGCCAAAAGTCACAAGGTAAAATCATGATATCACCTACTTCGTGAAGCGCTCCCAGTTGTCGACAATCTCGCCTATAATGTGAGGTATCGTCTGGATGATCGGTTCGATCTGTTTTGGGCTAACTTTGTCCCAAAGCATTTCTTCCATGGGTTTTTGAGTCAGGTATTCGTCGTTTTTAGTATCTTCAGGGGTCAATCCAGCCGACTGAACAGCTTTCGCGGCATTTCTGATAGGTTTTGGAACCTTGCTTTCTAGCGGATCTCCCTCATTCTGTTTCTTCTCGTGCATTCCGATTGCTCTTTCAACCATGTGATGAATGTTACTTACAAAATTGGCAGCTTCTTCTTCAGCCGCTTCACCCTCTTGCTTTTCTGGCGCGCCGGTGAGAGTATTACTTGTTCCTAATTGACCAGCTTGAGGCTTTTGGATCCCGCCAGTCTTCATGTTTACCAGAGCTAGGGGAGCTGGAGGAAAGAGAATGTTGCGAGCCTGTTTTGAAGAGACTAGCGCAATCAGACTGCCAAGTACTAAGGGCAGTAACAGATCAAAAGCCCATGCTGTAAAATATATCTTACGTCTTGTAAGCAGCTACCCATAAGGACACCGGAATGGAACATACAGCACAGAAAACGCTTGTTCGACGAGTTTCTTTCCATGACCGCAATCTAGCAACATGTTTCCCAAGGCTAGCGAATCCAAGTATTATCGACAAGTACATTCGCTCGAGATGCAAAGTAGCCTTGTCTCCAGCGTGTTCGTCCAACCAGGCATCGTTTAGGTCAAGCCCCCGAGAAACTTCAAGATCGACTGCACGAACATCAAATACATCCTGATTGAATTAGGATGTTTTCCATACGCTAGTGTTCTTCTTACCTTGTTGAAACGCCTTATCAATGAAAACAGTCTTCCGTTTGGTAGACCTCCGAGCAATGGATCCGGAATCTCAGTGGAAGGTCGGTGCCATCCGATATCCCTAATATTATCGACGGGACTACCATTATGCTGTTGCATGGCACCTCGAATACCATAGTTTTTGCGTGCTATCTCATGTCTGTCAGCTGAAAAGTTCTCCCACACTTGCTTAGTGATATCTTGGACGGTTAGGTTCGTCATCGCTTTCAACTTTGTGCTCACGGCTGCTTTAGCAGAAACGAATTGTGCCTGCGCGGCATCTGGATCTATCACGGCTGCTGTCTCTTTTGCGCTAGCTAATATTACATCTATTTTGTTTTTGAGTGTATGGCCAGAGGCATTGGTATTGTCGTTTGTAGAAGCAGGAGTAGCCTTAGTATGTACATGCCCCGATGCTGCTAGATCCTCATTCCGCATAACATGGTTCTTGGAATACTGCTCAGCTAGCGTCCTGTTGTCATGAGTCTCGGGATGTTGCATAGGTATCTGATCAACGTCTACTTGTTCTTTAGAGTTTTGATTCATCCCATCTTGCGCATAGCTAGTTTCGTTCTGCACAGGAGTTTCTGGTCGAAACAGAGTGTAGGAGCCGGTACTCAAGCCAGAATCAGGATGGGAGGGAGAGGTTTCGTCAGAAATTGGGATCCTTTGGTCAGTTTGAGGTTGCTCCTGGAATATGTAGTCTTTGTTCGAACTTGAGGTCGTCAAAATGTCAATCATATCTCTCGTAGATCTGGGTCTGTGAGAAGCCATGATGAGTGTGATTGAAAATTATATAAGCTTGAGGTGTTGAATATTATAATAATGGTCAAAATTGAAATAGTTGATATTCAAGAGATAAGATGGTCGCGCCACCACTGAAGCACACATGACCTCATGCTGCATTCTGGGAATGCTTCTGCCGTCGAATTGCCCTACCTGGGAGCTATATGCATGACCACAGCATGCAATTGTTCATTCAAAGGGAGATTTATCCATTTCGCCTCCTTTCTAAAACTTGATTGACTTGATTGGGCAAAGCTAAATGTGGGAATGTTGGAACAAAGAGGATGATTATGTGTGTTAGAAAGAGTAACACGTGTAATGACGAATCACGTTGAATCTCAACTGAATACCCAAAGCTTGTATATCGTACTGAAACATCGTAGAGCCATTAAACAGGAAAGTCTTTTAGTATCATCGGAGCTGGCCAGGTCTTTCAAGAACTGTGAATTAGAGAGTGCTCTGCGAATGAATCACAGGTATGACGCGGTCTTCGTTCCTGGTTTGCATTGCCGTCCATGAATAATATCATGATATTCTTGATCATCAGTGCTACGGCCATGGTATAGCATCTGCATCTCCTTGAGGCTGCACATGAGAATATCGCCACCAAAACAATATTTCAGCAGAAAGGAGCTTTTGACCCGCCCTAATGTGCCACACGCGCTTGGCAGACGTTACGCCAATTCCCCATCTTCCAATCTGACCGCGTGGAACTAATGGTCCGAGGGTCTGGGGTTAGGTTCTCGTGGCGGTGCAGCTTACTATGTTTCGAAAGGGGTTGTCAGAATTCATGCCACAAAGGCGGTGAGAAATAATGTTGTTGCTGTAATTGCACAACTCACTTGAGCAGAAACTAATTCATCTCCGCGTACAATCTTAAAGAACTTACGGTAGGCCTTGGCGATATGCGGTTTTACCTTCTTTTCTTGCTAACATTCCACCTGTTTCCTCACAAATTGAATTAATTGTCCAAATGCAAATAGGCCTCGATGATATAAGAGTAGCAGATACCTAGTTATTTCTTGATATAGTTTTGAAGCTGCAGCAAAGATATCCTTGCTGTTGCACGAATTATGACAACCTCTTTTCATGAAATCATAAATTATCGTGGTACCTGACATCAAAAATCCATTTTCTGGTATACTCAAATATTGGGTTTGTTGCTCAAGAGTCGTCATTCTTGTGTCATGCTCGGCACCTCTCTATAGCCGAGAAGCAAGTCGAGTAGTTTCAGCTTCTCTAAAGTTCCATAACACAACTGCCATTAAAGATTTGACCATCAAACTCGAAAGGAAACACTTCGTCAAATACAATTCATTCTCTTTCCTAGTAGAGGCAAAGGAATGCCGAGTGTCTGAGTGAGTCGAGTGGCTTTGAAATTTTTGAGAATGGACGTATAGTACTATTCCACGAAGTACCTAGTAATTATTTAGCCAGTATCTATTGACTAGGGTGTTTCAGCCACTGAGGTAGCAGGATGCTTTTCAAATCACTTTGGAGTTGTTTGTGGGGCTTGATAGTTGTAGCTTCAAGATCAATGGTCTGATAGAGAGTTGGATTTTGCGACTTGCGAAGACCTAGGTGAGGTCATTTTTACTAATAATAGGGCAAACTATATACCTGCATATCAGAACACAGCAACTTTTACATACATATGTTTCCATGATTTTATGTCACTTGTTGAAAGATCTGGCTGCGTCATTGCAATCTCATCGCAACTTTTGTTCTATATAGAGGTGCAAGTGCTCTTCTTCATCGCTCAATCTATCTGTACTGTTATATTCAAATTTAATTTCAAGTCACAATCAAAGTTCTTCAAAATGGCAGGCTTCTTATCCAAGTTCCACAACTCGAAATTTTACCCCCTCCTTCAACGTATCCTCCGCGCCCTGCAATTCCTATCGGCTCTCTCGTCTCTTGTCGTCTTCTCTATCCGCATCCGAAAGATTCTTAAACTCTATCGCAGTATTTCCCACGCAGAGGGAGCCATCGAAGGTATCCTCGCTGCAGCCATTGTTTACACTCTTGTAATTATGGTCTTGAAACTATGTATGCGAAACGGCGGGCCGAAGTTCCTTCGTTGGGTCCTAGTTGTGCTTGACATAGCCTTCGTGGGAGCTTTTATTGCCGTAGCTGTGTTGACGAGCCCGAACAGTGGGAAGGCTGGACCTTGCTATGGCCAGAGGAAAAAGATTGCAGCACAGAATAATTTTGCCACCGACCCAGGATGCCAATTGCCTCTTGGAACTTTCATCACAGCTATTGTTAGCACGTAAGTTACATCTAGTGCTGTCTTGGTCAACAAAAGTTAATGATATCCATAGTATTCTTCATGCTTTGACTGCCGCGTTTCATGATACTCGGGAGCACCACAGAGAGCACATGGCTGTTAAGGAGGAATATTATAACAGGTATGGTCAACAACTCATCTCGTAAATGGTGTAATCGTAATAACAATTCAAAATAGAGACAACAGCAACGGCATAACCCCGTCCAATCAAACAAACTATAACCATGATCACTCTGCTGTTTAAGATCTTGTTTTCTTACATCTCATCTTGATAACTAGTCATCATTTAAAATCGATGATTAGAATGTTGGGTTTATATTGTTGAACTCCAACTGAGGGAATCAAGTTCTGTTGATACACTGGCTGGATTTGTGATAGTATAACGCTTGGTAAAGAGATCATCTGACCAGGTTATCCCACTGGGTCCCAAGTTTCCCACAGTGGTGGGATGTAGTGAGAGCAATGGGACAGTAGTAAACAAAGATTTATATCAGCAGAATCTATTTCTTCAACATATAGAGCTTCCTGCTCAACTCAAATAGTAGATTTCATGCTTAGCTTTATCGCTTAGCTTCCAGTTGAATCATACACTACTACAGTTCAGATGAATCCACACCCAAGCTTATGATATTGACATCGGTTTGACATCATTCTAACACTATAATCTCCACTTGTCAATGTAAAGGTTAAAAAGAAAGTTCAGGTTGATAATTTAAGAATGAATTCCTGGTTACCTCTCAAGTCTCTCAGGTAGCTCAGTACCGGCCATACAGTACTTCTGGAGTATTGTAGATGATACTAACCATGTGACATTATTCCATGACCATCACCAGCTTTTATTCACTTTTATTCGAGGCCTGATCGAATGAGGGCTTCATGTGAATGTTCTGAAAAGTGAAATGTCCCCAGAAGTATGGATATATTGGTAACAAGGCATAGAGGCGTTCAATAGTAAAAGGTGTGTATAATGTATCAAATAAGCATGGTTATAAGTAGCTGGAGACTTTGAGAAGATCATTCCTGCATTCCAAAATTACTGCTGGAAATGGGAGTATTCACTTTGTCGGTCATCAGATCGCCAATTAGAAATTTTGTAACCTAATACATAATCTTAGTGGGTATGTGGCTCAGTTAGTTCTTGCTTCCCATAACAACAAGCAGAGACTCTCGAAGGTTTGAAACTATGCACGTTTTCGCAATGGAGTTTCATATCTGCGAAGCTATTTTGGGCATATTTTTTCTCTACCTCTCAGCAGTTCGTGCTCAACAAGCTGAAGATTTCGGTTCGGTCTGGGTCGTACCCGATGGCACCCAGTCAGATCTTTCACAAACATTCAGACAAGGTCTCACTCTCCAGATTACTTGGTTCGGGGCGCCAGTGGGCTATCAATTCGATACCTTGACAAATTTGTGGGTCACAACGTGGGAGTACGAAAATACTGCATACAGCCAATTACTCGAAGGTATAATTATGCCAGACCTGCTACTTTACTACCAAGGCTCTTCATGATACTGATAGATTTTGTCTCAATAGGGAACATCAATGCAAACGATAGCGGTACTCATGACTGGACAATCGATATCCCTACCAGTGTTTTAGGCAAGGCCGCAAAATACGTCCTTCGATTTAAAGACCTTAATCCTGCATTTAATCCCGACTCTCGTGATGTGTCCAGTCCTGCTTCCTTGGTCATCACTGGAGATTCTGCTTCATCCTCTAAATCTTCTACTTCTTCATCCACAACTTCTTCCTCGTCCTCTACGATCACTTCTTCTCCGACACTTTCCAGTTCTGCGGTTTCCTCTACCCAGGCATCTACTTCTCCCACTGGAGGAATTGGAAATTCAACAGCTGTCAATACGGTATACAGAGAGAAAGACACCAAACTTAGCAGTGGATTAGTAGCAGGTATTGCTATTGCATCTGTGGCTGTACTTTGTGCAGTCCTTGGGTTGGTGTACTTTCTGTGCAGAAGAAGGAAAAACAAGAGAGATACTGCAACAGAACCATTGACAGAGCATCCTACAGGCTCTATAACGAAACCTCTGACGTATCATGAAGCACCTAATGAGCAAGCATCAGTACCTTCTGAGAAAGCCGTTGAGCTTGGCGGTGAGCAACGACCAGTGGAGTTGGAGGGCTAGTGCAGGTAGTGATGGTGGAGGGATGAAAAGTCTTGGGCCAGATAGAATAACATGTTCACTACAATACTGCTTTTAGCTATCATAGGGAATTTAGGGTGGCTTGTCAAACTAATTTCGTAGAGAGGATGTGTTTCATTGTACATTTGACCTTTCTAAGCTGCATCAACAAGTTCATGGCGTCGATTCCACAAAAAAATTATAAACACTACTACTCTCATTTCATGGCTAGCTTCAAAAATGGAAAAGTCTCCCTCTGTGACTGAGCGGTGTATAATATAGAGTGCCGTGACGGACTGACTGCTTGATCACTTGCAAGTGATATCACTAAAAGAAACTTGGGCTGAACACCAAGCTGAGATAGGTTCATGTGCATTTCCAGAATGGTTCCTTATGATCGAGGTCTAAAGCGACGAAGGGATGGGAAGAACGAGCCAATGAATCAATAGAAAGAGTCATAATGAGTCTCAAAGATCTTAAAGCTGTCTTTAGTCTCATCTTAAAATACATGATGTTCTACTATATGCAGATCATTTTCTCTGCTTACGTTGATACTCTCAAGCCTAAATCTCGCCGGCTAGTAATTTTACAATCGCTCAAAACATTTCAAAAACTAGAGCGTGTTACGGTCCGATTACAAAGATAATCCTTAAGACAAATGATCACCGCGATCTAGACCTTAAACTCCTATTAATGGTAGATAATTAAGCAGAAGCTCAAAGTACGGTTGATTTCATGAACTTCCTGATCAATACGGTACATTTATGGGGTCACGGTCTACTTCGAAGTATACACTAGCTTTATCAGCAATGTCTACTACGGCACCATCTCAAAGAGCGTACATTCTCCAACATCATATAAACTAACCTCCAGTCCCCCAGCAATCGCATCCCTTTTCAAATTCTCAAACTCATTCAGATTCCCAAATCATCATCGGAAAGCAAGATCAACTAAGAAAGTTTATAAATCTCGCTACTTCATTCTACCCGAAAGCATCAATCTCGGAAATCTACCACGATGAAAGGCGTCCCTACTCATTGCTGGTTAACAGGTAAGCGAAATCATAATTCCTCTTAACATATTTAACATGAGCTAATTGATAAAGTGCCAAAACAAACTAATCGCCGTCTCGGAGATCTCCCTATAGAAATCATCTACAAGGTGATGGGGCTTCTCGGCTGGGAGGGCTCGACCTGTCTAGGCTTAACATGTCCTGAGCTTTACGCTGCCTACAGAGCTCTATACCCATCAAAGGTCCCATTACGAAGCCTGGTCGATACAAGTCTTCCCTTTCGATTATACCCAGTCACTGACATCGAGATGACCGAACTATATCCACCAATTCCGCTGTACAAGCTAGTTGGAGACTGGAGCGGGTTGAAAGATCAATATTTCTATTGGAAGAATGATCGCTGTTGGAGTAAAGAGAGCGCAGGGTTTTTTTCGAAAATGAAAACTGTATTAGATATCCCTTCGATCGGTGTTCCAATACCGGATCTTTTTCTTCTCGCGTCTGGGTTTGCAGATAAGATCCAAAATATGAAGATCTTGCAGGAAAGATATGAGGATTATAAGTTCACTCGCAGCGATTTCAACTTGACAGATTACGACGGGGATGGTTCGAGTTATATGGACACAAAAGGGGCAAACATGATCCTCCAAGGGAGTCGAATTCCCTCTCCCTTCAACTTAGGGGCTGAATGGGATTGCAAAGCTAAGAAAGTAATTGTGGAGAGCATGAATCTCTCATCATCTGCACTCTTCTGGAAATCTTACTGGAAATACACAAATATCTGGCAGCGGAATTTCTTGTACTTCAACCAGAAATTGAAATCTGCTGAGGCAGTGTAGAAAGCTTTGGACGACTTCCGAGAATGGATCGAAATGATCGGGTTTTGAAGAGAAGCGAGTCGCATCAACAGGGGCAAGGAGGGTGGTGTTGAGAAGCTGAAAGAAGCATAGAAGGTTATGATCAAATCCCATAAGGATTGGTCTCTATTATCAATAAATAATAAGTATTTTTAGACAGCTGTTCGCTCAAAAAACGTGATTGTGATCTAGATTCTATAGCTCGTAGAACTCAATATTTCAAGGCAGACAACACCCGAAAGCCTCGTGCTATCAGGCTGCTCTTCGCACTATGAGAGACTCCGGCCATTTGTAAAATGAAGCGTAGTATTTTCTCCTGTTCAATGCACATAATCTGCGACTGTTTCCATAGCTGCTCCCTACTTTCATCACCTCATTCAATCTTTGAGACCGCATAATTGCCCAAGATTCCAGGATAAAACAGTTATTCCTTCAGAGGAAATCGTGAACTAAAATATAGATATCCACAGTCAAAGACTACAGGTCTATATTCATACCTACCTACTGAAAAGAAAAAGGAGTTCTCGGCAAAGCTGTGACCAATCGGGTGAGGCTGCTAAAAGTTATCCATTATCAGACAAATCTTCTCCACCGCGGGAAGTAAACAAAATATCCCCTCCACAACATTCTTTCTGTTAGCATGAAATAAGATGACCGTACCTAAGTAGCATGTTTGTAGGTAGGTACCTATGAAGAGCAAAAAAAGTGCAAAACGAAAGGGGCGTTGCCCGGGATTGAACCGGGGACCTCTTACATCATGGAATCAGTCGGTGAAGACTGATATATCCCTAAGCAAGAATTATACCACTAAACCACAACACCGCCTAAGACACTCAATCTTTGCGATTGAAGGAAGAGATGGCGCTGCGGTGCTTATTCCAATATATATACCCAGCAATCGAGTAAGTAGTAACGAATGGCTACTCTCAGTCCATTAGAAAATCTTCCTAAGCTTTAGCTTAACTGATAAAAAGATTTATGAGGAATTTCATTTGATACATTGGTTTAACACTTTGTCTTGACATGTATTTCGGATGCGTGTTTTCAGAGGCGAGAGTGGCTCGAGAGAGGGAATGGTAGTGGTAGGTGCACCCTGCATCATTACTACAGTGACCATAAGCTTTATCTTAGTGCATGACCATCTCCGATAAAGAGTACTTGGTATGGAGAACGCAATACCCGGATTAACTACATCATCGCAAATAACTCACAACAACAATGTCACATTCAGATGCAGAATCGGATCCAACTTATACTGTGTTTGTAAAATTACCATTTCCTCGTGGTGATTTTGTTGATCCTCCAGCCGTATGGAATATCCCCATGTATCAAAGATTCTATACTAACTATCTTCTTCAGGTGGAATGGGATGTAGGAAAAGACAAGGCTCTGTGGAAGATATTGCTCAAAGCTCCAAAGAATAGCGATGTTGATTGTAAGTCCTGGAATTGTCTATCAGAATCACCTTGCTAACAGATATAGGGACTGCATTGTAGGTTCCGTCTGCGCGTTCTCCAATACATCCTAACATACTCGCAGAGCTACTAAATTCGAAGTTACTATTCCATTCCTTATTCATCAGGTAGCATGGCTTTACGAACGACAATTCTCACAAGTTCGTGAGCAAATGAGGAAAGCGACGGTATCTAAAGGCTCTTTGGCTCCGTCGCCAGTTCCAGACAGTACATCTGAACAAGCAGGTGGAGAAGAGATGAAGAGAACTGGATCTGGGGGTGGAGGTAACTCGCGAGCGGCACATCAAACCCATCAGCTTAGGAGCTCTCAACTAGTAGGCCCACGCATTCAGTCCTCTCTTTCCAATAGAAAAAGTACTCCATTCTCGAAAAATGATGGAAGTGTGCCAAACACCCCCAATCGCGCAATGGGTATGATTCCCCATCTTAACTAGGTAATATGTTTAATATCTAATGTCAAGTAGCTCCGCCATTTTCCCGCACATCATCTCGGGAAACAACTGTTCAATCTCGCACATTCGTGGCACCAAGTTCGCGACCAACTCAAGCCACCACCAACCGACGATCTCTCTCACCAAAGCAGCGATCACGACCGCCCTTATTGGCAATTGACCATCCACCTAGAAATTCTCCACAACCGGCGCAACTCTCTTCTCCTGAGAATTCCTCTGATGACGATCCTTATCCATTCCAATCAACCCTGCTTAACAAACGCTTTCCTTCTATCAAGAAAACAAACAAAGATCCCTCATCAGATGATGAACTCGCTTTTCTTCCCACCCCGCAAGATCCATCCGCCACCCTTCGGATTGAATCCCGCAATTCTTCTCGGCGAATGCCCGCTCACCCGAAGAAACTATTGCCAGTCGAATCGCAGACCTCCGATTCCTCCACGAGTTCTTCCGCCCCGATTGTGAACAAAAAACACGATGCTATAAGCGGAGGAGGCAGACGACCGTTGACTGGTCCGTTGAGTCCTCGTCGCACAACTGAGCTACAAAGTGAGAGAAGTGATGGGGGAACACCAAGTATGGGTAGTAGTTTTAGTGATCTGGATGGTCTGTCTTCCCCATTTACTAAGAGTTTCAAGTCATGAGGCTTATCCTATTCGTGTTTCCATTTATCTCTTTTGATATTGATACCCCGTACTTTTTAAAACTTGAATTCAGTACTCTTGTTGTTACGAAATCTCTCCAACTATTGACTGAATCCGAATGAGACTTTCAGCTGACTCTAATGAATTTTAGATGCGTCTGTAACACAGAGCGCACTAGAAGAGGCACTCGCGAGCAACATGCAAGCAGGTGGCATGGCAAGTAGAATGAGCACTATCAGCCAGGCTCTGAGGAGTCGATATTTATAATGGCTGCGACTGCGATACGAAATTATATCACGAAACCTTTCTTTATATTGTCACGTTTCAGGAGTTCGGATGGACATCGGTACTGGGGATATTGGTTATGACGTAAATGGGACATGAAATTGGATAAGATTTATGGACAATGGATATGGGATTTAGGTTGGAGGACCGGTTGATTAGTGGGTTGGATTTAAGTTGTTTGTAATTGTAATCTCCAGTATTTAAACTTCCATCTCATGCTTCTTGCCCCTGCAACCTCGCTTCTCAGATTTGAACCACTGTTTTCTGTTCTTTCTACTTTTGGTATATATATATAGCAACTCAAGAGCCCAGGGAAGTTCCGTTGGTTCAATGAACAATAGAATAAGGATGGATCGACCGAAGCAACTATCTAGGTAGTTTAGGATGGTCAAATCCAAAATTCTTGAGGATCCGAGAATGTCCTTTAGCTCGTCGAATATGAAGTTAACGATGTTGTGTTATTCAAGCGTCATGTTTGCTGTCAGGAAGTTCTTGTGGCGTATGTTAAAGTTGTTCGACCATGTCGAGCTATGTAGTTGCCTGCATATGGTATTAACATGAGAGTATTCATCACGAAAGTACTTCAAATTCCCTTGAGCAAAATTTCATGCCGTCACCAAAGCACAAGGAGGAAAAGTAGAGTATGATTTTCTGTTTTTATTGTTCCAACCTATGTTGCGACCCCCCAAAATTTGTCAATTCATTTAAGAATCTCCATTTGTCAATTTAGTTAAAAGAACCATATTTGGCGAATTTTCGCCAGAAGAAGATGAAAGCTGTCTTATCGAAGATTCCTATCGATGATCCTCGCTATACCTTTGTTGACCCAGAGTACGATGTGTACCATGTCAATTTCGAAGCCTTTATCTCTGTTTTGCAATTTGTATGCTTGCTTCTCGTCTACCAATCTAAATCAGGAGACACGTTGTCCGCCGATCCCCATCCCTGACCGTCCGCAGCCTCGGAAGGAGGTGAAAGCGGCTGTTTAGCAACGGGCTTCCTGTTCCGATTTTTAAACGCTTGGATTTGGACTTCCTTATATAAGATACCCTCGCTCCCGACATACGTGTGAAGGAATTGACAGGCCGCAGCTGTATTGAGACACTTCCTGGTACTTTTGGACGCTGCGTAGCTGTGCCAAAAGAAGCACGTAAAACGTTTTCCGACGGTGGTTTTGGGGTCGGCAGGCTGATGCTGCTTGCCGGGCGCGGGCGCGGGAATCGCATAGACGACATCGAAGAGCACCCCGGGGTTAATTTTGCCGTTTCGTATGTTCGTCTGCAGTGTGTACTCGCGATGTTCGTGGAGATCACGACATGTCGCTTCGTCGAAGCGACAGCCCTTGGGACTATCCCAGTAACTGGAATGGCTTAGTGGGTGGTTTGGGAAGGGGTGTGAGAGGATTGGGTTACTTACTAACAGACTTCGGTCTTTGGAACGACAATTTCATGAGGTTCTTCACGAAGTCTGTCCCGGGTGGTCATAAATTTGCCAGGTTTAGGGGAACTGTTGTATGATCTGTTGGGTCGATATTTGGTCATTTGTAGTCCCTGGTATGAACGGTTAATTTGTGATGTGAAAAATAATGTTCTGGAAGACAAGAAATCTGGTAGTATTTTTGAGGTTGTTATTCATGTATGGTGTTTGAACCTCAGTGCGCAGCCTTGTTGATCTCATTTGCGATATCATACACCGATCGATTTAGGGCACAAGACTATACAAAAGCACTAACCTTCATTGAAATCTGTGTATAACTGTTTGACCTGAGGTAGTTGACTTTGTGCTATTGAGCCAAGTTCACAAAGGAAGGTTTAAAATATGTTGAAAGAAAGGTAGAGGAATATGATGCATAAGGAAAAGTGAAACTGACCTTATTATCATAGTCCGCATCATTCGGCTTCTGCTCATTGACGACTTCTTCTTCATGGTCTGTATTCAGACTAGAGACTCTTGACTCTATTCCAGCGCTCTCGCTGTCACTCTCACTATTGATCTCGCGGTCACTATTAGCTGAAGCAACACGGTTGGAACTATCCAAGTTTTCTATCTGCTTCGTTCTTTCGACACCGTTCGATGCAACTTGTGATTCGGTTGGTGGTGGTAAAATGTCGTCTTCATCGTCATCCGCCCACTAAGAGTTCCTAGGATCAGTCCATGATTGATTTATTTAAGGATATAGACGGGTTTGAAGGATGTGATTCGGAACTCACTTCAGCCGTTTTTCTATTGTCATATTCATCCATCGAAAAGCCGCCGGTTTTTTTCGCAGCTGGGCTACTATGACTCGTTTTCTTACTGCTTGTCTTATCGTCCTCTAAGATTGCAGACACAGGAAAGCTACCATATAGATCCCTTGTGCAATTCCACCCCAGACAAAGACTAGCACCAAGAGGCTTTTCGACCTTAATTGTGTCACCACAAGATATTAGGATCCCGTCAAATGAGTCAGATGGAGGTTGAAAATCCTTGATGGCTCTATAATTCTTGCCTACTTGGACGCTAAATGTTGTCTTCTTAGGACGTGGGCCGATAGACATTGACTGAGTACCAGAACTGGCCATACTTCTATTAAGGATTATTCTTGTTTCCTCACTCGCTCTCTTTGGCTCGCGATGTGTTGAATCCTCCTTCTTCGGTTCATAATCGCGCACAAATTCCGCTGCGTAAGGATCAAATTTTGGCTTTGGCAATTTGACACGAGCCTCATTTTCGGGGAGCTGAGGACGGGCCTGGCAATGGAAGCAAGTTGCACCTGATGGTGATCCCGAAAAATTTTCATGATCATTGCTAGGCACTGCGACCAAATCGTCTGACTTAGGTTCATCCGCAGAAGGTCCGTCATGCTCTTGAAGACCAGCTTGAGTATTGCTGGGAGGCTCGGATACTGCTATGTCTTCGATCCTCACGAGCTGTTGAGAATCGGAAGGTTCGTACGCATCTGACAACTGTTTTTGGGGGCCGTTGGTAAAAACGTATTTTCCCTTGTGCAGTAACGCGTCTATTTTCACCCATTCATCTTCAGTGAAATACTCTGCACCATAAAGCATACAGCATCCCTAACATCGGAGGAATATTAGCATGAAAAGAAATTCCGTACAAAATCGGATTTTCGTTTGCAAGATCGTCGAGCATGTACAAACTTTTAAATAGCGAGAATGAAGAGAGCAAGTAGCTTACATTCTTAACCTCCTCGAGGATTCTTGTCGCGCGTGATGATAGCAACATACTGCTGATATCGACGAGCAATATTTGATAAAAAGAATTTCTTGATTCCACAGAAAATCGAACGTCTTTCTAATAATTTCCGACGCGTAACGATATGGCACGAAGAACTATTCAATAGGACAGCGGACAGAGTCCAGAGAAAAAGAAGAGATCGGCTTGCCAAAGAGATATAAGTAGTCTTTCTTCAGATAGCCAAGATGAGCGAAACCATGTCTAGTTGGTCTGGGGGAATTGCATGTTGTGCTGCCTTAACGACACCTACCACGATACTCCCTACTCAATTTTATTTTGCATTTGGCTCTTAGCCTAGTTGGTGGTTTCAAAGTGGGAAGGCTTCCTGCAAGAGTCTGCATAGTGGGTCATATGATTGAGGAGAAAAACGCGTTCAAGAGCCACTGATCGGCCACCGTACAAGACACGTAGTCACAATAGCAGAGATCGTTGTGAATTGCTTTCATAATTGGTTCTAGATATTCACGATGGGTAGTACGAGGTTCAGGCTCTATAAAAAATCTATAACGTATCTTGTCGCGGACCAAGAAAACGTCACAGAGCTATATGTCGCCTAACGTCAATACGATATCACGAGATACGTTTTCTGTAGAAATTTTGAGATGTGATGTATCATTTATGGTGACATGATATCCATGTCAAACTGGAATATTTTTTACTGCATTTCTAAGCCCATCCCATTTACTACCCTTTTCAATAACGTCTCAAGTGGCACTCCACTGAAAGCTTCTGGAATAGATTAAAGTCAGAAAGTCGAATTTTGATAGGAGATTTACTCCACCTCCACCGTTCTTTGTCCTCCTGCTGCATATGTCGTGAATAGATTGTTGAGTAAGTTCCAGCTTTTGGCGCTCGCCGTACCGAATAACCCTAATTCTATAGGGCAAGTTCCCACACAAGTCTGACCACATGCATGCAGATAAATGCTTATCGCTCCATTGGATGAACGATAGGACATATTCGCGCCGCATCTGCAATGGTTTGGTCTTCAGAATATGCATGTTCCTTGATCTTTAATACACCTCCCAACAAGAAGCTATGTCGGTATGCCAACTGGGAGTCGATCAATCAAATGTATGAAAAGTACGCAGTCTCGAGGCAGTAACGGTGAATTCTAGTTTGGGGTTTGGTTTTTTTTTTTTTTTTGCTTCGATTAGTCAGCGCTTTTCCTTGTGCCTTCTTTTTATCTGTAATGCGCGACCTGTTTGAGAATGTCGTCGCTTCAAAGAGGACGCGCCTGCAGGTTTGGGATTACCAAGTTTCTCCTTCCTCGTCTTCAAACGGTAAAATTCTAAGCTTCTCTTCCATCTCACTTTGGATTCAAATTTTTATGATTCCCCCAGAAGTATCTTGATTGCGAACGTAGTGGAATCGTTACTAGGAGAATTTGGCACAAGAGCTAAGATTGCATGTGAATCTGACTGTTGTCTGTTGCCATGGAACGTTTGGTTATTATCATAGTAATGGTGAATAACGGCTCGCTTCAGGTAATCACAGAAAATTCTCGACAAATGGGTCTGTGAGAAAAAGCGTTGAAGGTTGGCGTATGGTAGAAGGTTTATTATGTGAGGCTGATTGAAGTACCCTCATGGTTCGGAGTACAATGTGGAACAATTGAAAGATTCATATACAGAGCTTGGAGAGCATTTGGATATCCCAAGACGCAGTTCAACAAACGAAAGGTTTCAATTTATGCATTGAGCTAATTAAGCAAATTTTTGCGAAACACGGAATTTGCTCTCAATGTCGGATTCTCTCCTCAGAGATCAAGACCTCATATTCCACCTCGCGATCCGGACCATGGAACAACCTTTATCAATGATAGAATTATTTCGAGATTACGGTAAATTATGCTTTTGAAAGAAATCCATGATAATAGGCGTAGCATTGAAGCTCGCCGGTCCTTCCCCATGCCCAATCAAATCAGCATTCAACACCGTACTAGGCCAATCATGGTCCAAGTCCCTATCGAAGACATGCTGTACTAAGCCTTCATCTTCTCCCTTTCCATAAATATACACAACCGTGTCATGTGTCAAATTAGTCGTGGCATTTTTCAGGTCCAACTTATCTCTCAGAGCCCACTGATGTACCCAGTGCGGAACAGTCGGTATACATTGATTAGATCGATTAGCCTGTCCATCATAATGAATCGTCGAGTCTTCACCGCCATGAAATTCAATCATGGGAATCTTGGGACGTCCTGGAGAGCATGGGATCGTAACATTGTTTGGGAAACATGGTTGGGTGTCGATATAATATGCACCAGAGACAGAAGCAAATGTAGCGATTTTGGTGGAGAGGATGGGATCACAAGCTAGGGTGTTACAGAAACCACCCCCATCAGATTTACCGGTGGCCCAAATGCGTTTTCTGTCTATACAGTATTTTCCGTCAAGACTGTCAATTATATCGCTGACAAGCTGGGTGTCATTCGCTGTGTTTCCAGGGTTTCCTTCCCATTTTCCCTAATTTTGTTAATCTGTGGCATATCTTTGAATGAGGGGGTCTTGTTACCTTGACTCCTTGAGGGTATATTGTTATGGCGAAGTTGTTAAATTCAGGATTTGTCATCTGATCCAGTGCGAGTTGTTGCGATGAATTTCGATGGCCTCCATGGAAAGAAAATATGACGGGAGTCGAAGATTGGGATGCATAGAGAGGTGGAACGACAATAAGGTAAGATCGATGGACGTCTGAACTTGTGATTGATATATTTTGGGGTTGTCCTATAGTAATATCTGATGGTATAGCTTTAGTGCAAGAAGGGTCTACTCGAGAATTTGCAACGCTGCGGAAGACGTTATGAGCCGCCCAAGCATGTATAGCATTCTTGAGAGAAACCATGATGTATGAAGTGTGTATGAGAACAAGCAGTCAACTGATGAAATTGGCTTACCACTGGGTATTTACGTAGAGATATCTGCACGAGGTATATTATTTACTTGAGGTCAGACGTCCAATTGAGTCATCAAGCATTAGCTTTTGAGCTTCTCGTAGATCTCTTACTTAGGACCCTGAAAATCCTCATCGGTTGCACAGATTTATCAAGTAAGATACGAAGTTGTGAACCAATCATGTAGAAGATTTCAGAGATGCTTTCAGCTTACGGAATATGTGATTTTGAAATGTGATTTTGCAATGGTGGGAAACCCGCAGCGAGGAAGCTGGCTTTGCGTATAGTAAACAATGCAATGGGAAATGATGGGTTACGATAGAGATGATTGAGAGGCTATTACGTATAATAAGAGAATTGAAAGAAGTTGGTGTTGGTGTTGGTGTTGGTAGTTCAAGCAGACGTGAACATATTGGCATTTTGTCATTTTGGGATTGTGGTTTGGTGGGTGATCTACTCCCTACAGGTCCGCTAGCGGCAGCACTCCAGGTGAGATCTCGTCAGCTCAGCAACACACTCATACCAAATCTTCTATAAATACTTAACGGAGGAAGAATCTAAATAACGGCAGAAGAACTCATATACTTTTCGGGTACCGTGCAACTTTACATCGTTCCTTCATCGCACGCCACGGTACGTTTCATCAGAATACTCAGCCTGTTGTTCCTGATCCTCGAATGCTTCTCAAGTCCAGCATGATTATTCCCCGAACTAACCTCGATATTGTGATGATTTCGCTATTTCACATTGTCAATCATATCCTTAGTTACAACAAAAAATCATTTAACAAGTCAATTAATCTCCATATGAGCAGAGATTAAGGTGGGATTTCAGACATATATGTTTAGATATCTAAACTAACTTCGAAGATTCAAAGGATTCGATTGTTAGATTCGAAATGGAATATTGAAAGTGTTTGATTAAAAGAACTGAAATTCGAGTATCGACTATAAGGTTTGCTTGGTGTACAACTTATTCTGACCGACCATCGTGTGCGAGTCTCACCCGTGCAAACGATCGATGGAAGCGGAGACTCCACTACGATACATTATTTAGCTGAACTGGCGTGAACTTAGTAGATTATGGCCGATAAGGACTAGCTGATCATATGCTCATGCCTAAATACTTATAGACGCACACCTCATCAATCACAATCACTAAAACAAATTCAATCTTGTGGCCAAAATAAAAAACCAAAACACTAAAATCGATATCCAAATTCGGGTTTGATGATGAAGGTCTCGTACTTCTACTTCAGAATTGAAAATCAAATATTCCCTTGGGCTCTGTATCTGATATTACAGCTGCTTTTCTCTTCAAATCGCGAGTGTGAAATTCATGTCAGGCTATGGTGATTCCTCACGTCTGCTATTGTGCGGATGACGTTCCACCTCCAAGTTGAGCTGGCTTCATTCAATAGAAATAGAGGGAATTATTTTGGCAGACAAACTACTAGTGAAAGAGCTGACCAAAGATCATCGAAATCCGAAGAAGAATGATTTAAGTTGAATCCGCAGCTTGGTAGTCTTGAAACATACCATTTCAAGCGAAATTGGAAGGATTCTGGATTTCTCTGCTGTCGTTACACCCATCTGGTTAGTCTTAACTTCCCCGCCATTTCTTCTATTCTACTGGAGAAAGCACATTCCCAATAGTCACTAGTGTCTGCTCAAATCTTCCTCATCAAAATGTTCATCGTTACACAAGTGGTTACGATTCAGCCAGATCTCAGATGGAATCATCCAAACCCTGCGACTGCAATAACGTGTTGATCTTTCGTCCAATCAGCTTACTCATTGTTCAAACCAGCCTTACATCTGACTAGGCCATTCGCTTCATTGGCATCACGTTGGGGGAGCATTTGCCCTGCCATACTCATCTCCTTCGCCTTTGAGTTTACGATATTTAAACGTCTATTTAAACTTCGTGGGAATGTCATGTAACTTCAATATGTCACTGCCCCAAAACAAGTTCATGGCCGGACGGCCGGGACACAAAGACGGCCCTTTTTGTGTACTCCTTACTTGATCCTGTGGTTAGTCACTGTGACTATCGAGGTGTAATTCAACGTTCATGATGGAACTCTGTAATTATCGAGGGCAATTGGTGTGCCGAAAGGAACATACCCTTAAAATTCTTACTTCTGCAATATCTTATAAGAGGCATCATGCACAAGATTGTCCTCTATCATCTCAAGTCCTTTGTGACAGTCACTTTCATTTGGCCACGCGCCGTTTTCCAAAATTTACACACTCTTTTGCAAATCTCCTTACGCTCTTTTGTTTTGTGGTAGTGAATCTAGAACCGAGGTGTATCAACTCTCTCTCTCCCCTTTCTATATATACCTTACATAAATATTATCTGTATTTCTAAATAAATTTCTCTATTCCATTACCTCGATATGTACATCTCAACACTCCTTACTGCCTTGCTGGCTAGCACAGTTGGCGCATGGATGCCAGGTGGTGAGAAAGATCTCCATTCAGAAGATGGAGTATCTCTCTTCAACCCAGAAGCGAAACATCCCACGGCCCGTCGCTGGACTCCAGCATCCGGCAAGATTCGAGGTGTGAATCTCGGATCTCTTTTCGTCTTCGAGCCATGGATTGCCGAAACCGCATGGTCAGCTATGGGTTGTGGTCCATACAAGTCTGAATTCGATTGCGTAGCAGGTTTGGGACAAGCAAAAGCTAACGCTGCATTTCTAAATCATTGGAAGACTTGGATCAATGCTAATGATATCGCACAAATGGCAAGCTTCGGTATTAACACAATCAGAATCCCAGTCGGATATTGGATGATGGAAAGTTTGGTTTATGCAGATAGTGAACACTTTCCTCAAGGTGGTTTCCAGTATCTTGAGAGTATTTGCAACACGGCTGCTAATGCCGGATTCTTCATCATTATCGATCTGCATGGAGCTCCTGGAGCGCAAGTTGCAAGTAACCCAGATTCAGGACAATATGCCTCGACCCCCGGTTTCTATGCCGATTATCAATATGCTCGTGGAGTACAATTTCTCTCTTGGCTCACAACAAATATTCACAAAAACTCTGCTTTCAGAAATGTTGGCATGATTGGTATTGTGAACGAACCAGTCCAAGATGCTGGGCAGGCTGCGGGTATGATTTCGCAGTTTTATCCCGCGGCATACAAGGCCATTCGAGTTGCTGAAGCAGCGGCGGGTGTTTATTCTAATAATTTCTTGCATGTTCAGGCTATGGATCAAGGTTGGGGCTCTGGAGATCCAAATTCTGGACTTGTTGGTGGTGTTTCTTTGGCTTGTAAGTTCTTTATTTGTCCATTTCTTTCTCAAAGATTCTCCATACGACCCAGCGTTTCTCGCAGTGACATTTTTAACATATACTCTCACGTTTAGATGACGAGCATCGCTACCTTAAATGGTCCAACGTGGCCGTCTCCCAAACCGCCTACCTCCAATCATCTTGCACATATAATCCTATTTCTAGCACTGGTGGCCCAACAGTCGTAGGGGAGTTCTCTCTTTCTCCTCCAGACAACGTACAAGATACAGCGGGCTGGACGACATCTACTCAAGGTGCATTTTACAAAAAGTGGTTTGAGGCACAGGTTATGGGATATGATAATCATGCATTGTGATGGATCTTCTGGACTTGGAAAGCATAGTTGAATGATTACCGTTGGAGTTATTTAGATGCGGTAAACGCGGGAGTTATTCCAAAGGATTTGAATAGTGTGGCTGGAAGTGGTGCTTGCAACGGTTTCTAGAGAGGAGAGAGTGGAAGAAAGAGGAACACGGCGGATTATTTGAACGGCGTCGGAAACTTGAAATCGTATTTAAGGGTGCGGGGTTGGTGCATTTTGAGGGGATGAATTTTGCGATCGCATTTCGGTTTGAAATGGCTTCATGATACTCCGTACATTTTGAGTGGCTCGAAGTTTACACATTCTTGATACCCTTTTAGTAATTCATACAATTATTTCCATCCATCTCATATAATTCGTCACTTTCATCATAAAAAAAGAGATTTCATCATCCAAATTCATATCCACTAGCCCGGCCCCTTAGTCATATCTCAAGTTCGTACAACCTTATTGATCCCTCATCCTTCAGTACCTTAAAATAACCTACACCTGTAGCATCGCAAGGAACACGAAACCCGTGTTCAAAATACAATGTGAGTTCATACACGACGATGGCCTGCACTTGTAATGTTCTCCAAAATGACGAATCCCATTCCCTGACGATCGTTGAGATTGGCAATTAGGTTGAGACACATAAGCTTATAAATCCAACATTGCACTCGTCTTATTTATAGTCTGTGTCGTAGATGATTTGCGATGAAATTGCTTTGAAGGATTGCATGATTTGTGTACTGTAGTCTGTGGTCAATATCAAATAGTCCTGAAGTAATTGGACGAATTTGGAATTGTGGGATAATACGATTGAAGGAGGATGTTTACAACCTTGATCACAATAATTGCCTAGAAAGGATTTTGGAGAACGTTCAACTCGTGTGTTCGAGCATCAAGCTTCAGTACCTATATAGCTAGCATTTGAGTCTTAGTTCATCTATATTATACTCTGCAATAAGCATGTGTAATTATGAAGTTGATATCACGAAGGAAAAAGCGCGTAACACTCGATACAATTGCAAAGATGGAGCACAAATGAAATCATTAAATTCATGTCAATTTATTTTTGTGATATATAACCACAGGATTAAATGCCCCTTTTAATAACAGTAAAAGTAGCATTTGCTCTCAAGTCCGCACTCGAACTTCCGATCTGCACGACGAAGTCTCCTGGCTCAACTACATACTTCATTCTGATATTCCATAACCCAACCTCCTGAACCTTCAAATCAATGTTGACGGTTTCGGTTTCTCCGGCTTTGATAGCTACTTTAGAGAAACCTTTGAGCTGGATGTTGGGAACGACGACGCTGCTAATCACATCTTGGACGTAGAGTTGTACCACCTCCGCACCGTCACGAGTAGAGTTGTTAGTGACAGATACGGTGGCGGTGATGGTATCATTAGCGGTGACGTTTGTGGCTGAGAGGGTAACATCCGAGTATTCAAATGTGGAGTAGGATTTTCCATATCCGAATTCGTAGAGAGGCATGGGGGAGTTGAGGACATATTGGTGGCCGAAAGAGAGGGTTCCATTGGGGAAGGCCTCTCCTGGGTAATTTGGACGTCCGGAATTCCAGTAATCGTAGTAGATTGGGGTAGTTCCGATATCGTACGGGAAACCGACAGAGAGTTTACCACTTGGGTTGACGTCACCGAAAAGGACATCGGCGAGTGCGTTTCCTCCTTGTTCGGAGGGGTAAAATTGTTGGACTAGTGCGGATGCGTTTGCGGAAATCCATGCTTCGGTGATGGGTTTACCGGATGAAAAGACGTCGACAGTGGGTTTTCCGGTATCGATGATGGCTTTGACCAAGTGGGGCATAGCACCAACGAGGTTCAAAGATGAGACGTCGACGTGCTCTCCCGTTGTGGCGTTGAGTCCTTGCCAAAGTTGGTTTTGGTCTCTCGACCATGTTCCGACAACGACGACAGCTACATCGGCAGCTTTAGCAACGGAAATAGCCTCGTCAAATCCAGACTGGTCATTTGACCAGCGCTCACAACCTTGAGCATAGGTTACGCCTAAATTAGGTTAGCTATGGCATGAATGTATGTTTAGACGATAAAATCTTACTTCCTGAACTAGCAGCTTGTATTCCGTCCAATGGAGTTACTCCATGGTACATACTTCCGTTGACGACGTAGTCACCATACTAGAACTTGTTAGATAAATTTTGCAACAAATATTTTCACAACTTACGTTCATGAATCCATGTGCCATGGGTCCAATCACTGCAACATTGGCCGATTTTGAAAGAGGAAGAACACCCTTTCCGTTCTCCAACAAGACAATTGATTCAGCATCAAGTTCCCGAGCCAAGTCAATATGTTCTTGAGTGTGAATCAAAGATGCAGTCTCGTTGGCCGGTGCTGCGAGATATGGATTCTCGAAAAGACCTTGGACGAACTTTGCACGAAGAAGACGCGATACGGCGGTGTCTACAATGTCGATATCCAAGACTCCAGACTCGACAAGGTTTGGGATTTTTTGGAAATTGAAAGAGCCACCACTCATCTCTACATCATTTCCTGCAGGAAGTGCCTGTATGTGATTAGTAGAGCTTCAATCCGATACGAAGATTACTTACAAACATGGTTACCGCATCTGAATCGATGGGTAATCCGTTGCCTTTAGATCGACACATCTTGAAAGCATCACAGAGACGATCTGTCGCACCAGCTTCACTTGTTACCCAGTATTTGTAGCCCCATTCTTCTCTGAGAATTTCAGTGAGAATGTGATAATCAGCGATTAGTGCAACACCATCATATGAATGGTAAGCAGACATGATAGACCAAGCATCGGCATCCATGATCATACGCTTATATGGTGGTAAATAGGTGGTTCGAAGTTCTCTTTCTCCACCATGTTGTGGGCCAGTGTTCAATCCTTGTTCAGGAGTTCCAAAGGCTGCGAAATGCTTCACTGTCGAGCTGACATTTCCAGCTTGTAGACCTAGTTCAATCAGAACTACACTCCCGGATTAACAATTCTGTCAACGTACCTTTCACGTAAGCATATCCCATCTCGCCTGCTAAATATCCATCCTCGCCAAATGTCTCTTCGACTCTTCCGTATCTCAATTCACGGGCCAAATCTCCCAATGGTCCAAAGATTTGGTTAACACCAAGAGCAAGCGACTCTTGTGCAATTGCTGCTCCCATCTTTTTAATTAAGGCAGGGTTCCAAGAGCAAGCCTGTGCAATCGGCGAATTGAAGATTGTCGCGTTTCCGATCAAGAAACCATGAATACCTTCACTTTGAACCAAAGCTGGAATCCCCAAAGTTGTGTTATGCATAAGATAGTCTTGTGCTTGTCTTACTCCGTCCGCAATCAACTGTTGCGCAACTGGATAACCGACATAGAATTGACCAGCGCGAGTCGCCATATTCCATGCTAAACCGGTTGCATTGAACGTGCCATCTGTCATGTTACGCCAATTTGAGATATCGCCCTGAATCAGTTGGGCAGTCTTATCTTGGATGGTCATCCGCGACAGTAAATCGGCAACTTTGTCATTCACACTTGCATTTGGATCCTTGTACACTGGAGTGGAATTGGTGTACGACGCATTGGCGGTGTAGGCAAGCAAGGCCGCCACAGAGGCTGAGGAAACTTTCATCTTGAGTATGGAGAAGAAGTAATATCTTCGTGGAAGGTATGCTTAGGAAAAGGAATTTGATGCTGGGAATTCTTCGCTATTTAATGCTCACAGGCAAAACGACCCAGACCACGGAGTGCACCTTCCAGCATCATATTCGGCCTTGCATCTTTAGTTGCATTTTCTCATCTCTCTTATTCACTGGGTAAAGAGATACTTTTTTCGGGGTGAGTTGTGGGGAAAGATGTGATCTTGGTTCATGGATCCAAGCCAACCAGTCTGGATGCAACCCGAGGCAAAGGTAGCCGAATCTAGGATAATTGATCCCCCGCCCCCCGCAAATACCTCTTGGTTTCGACCTGCAGCCTTAGACACTCGTATAAGAGCTCGTGATACGTGGGGTTGGATGTGTGGAAAGGATCTGGAAATCAGGATCTTAATTGATTCTCAAACTTAACTCGTGGAAGCTCTCCGAAATCGCGGTGGATGTCCTTCCGGAACAATATTCGTGCGAAAATTCAATCTCGACTTCTTCATCTGGTGTGGATATGCAAGGCGGAGCGGGTATGGGCGGATAAATAGAGCTACCCCTCACTAAATCGACGTATCGGAGCCCTTGGCGAAAATTGTATTTAGCCAAAAATAAGACGACCCAGAATTAATTATTGGGAAGTGGGGTGTTTGATGGAATAACATGTTTGATAGTTAGTCGTGGAGATGAACTTTTAATAAGATTGAATCGATTGTAAACTTTATTTTTGCTCGACTTCGAAGATTGATTCTTGAGTTGAAATTTACAAAGCAATCATTTGACTTAGCAGATTACAACAGAAGTTCTCAGGATGAATTTCAGAGATGGAATGTGGTTGCCGGCGGAGGGGAAACGACTGGAATACGCTGAAGAGGTATATGCTATTACGGAACGTGAGGATGGCAAAGCATTGAGTCTGCTATGCCCAACTAGAAAGATATTTGCAAGGTCAGATTCATTGAATTTGAGTACCTTGACAATTTTAAGTCAATCCACTTAGTAAGTACAAAATACATATTGATCTTGAAAAGGATGTGGAAGCTCCATTTGATGGAGTGATATCCGTCGAGACTACACACTTTTTGGGTGCTCTCAATCCAGGACCTCATTTCGATCTATTCCCAGAAGGAAAGCCAGAGGGTAGTCAAGTCGAAATTGCTAAAACAGAAAAGTCAACCACTCTCAAATCTGGATCATTATCGGCGACCGTGAAAACTGGCAATCATGACTTTGAATTCCGATTTCATGCTACAGATGGCTCGAAAGAACTCACATCCTTGCTCAATTGAAGTTTTGGCTTAGCATATAGTCCGTCGACTAGCAATCCGATGCAGATCGCAGATATGAGGGACTTTGAACATTATATTTTCACTCAATCGACCCTGTCAGTGGGAGAATCCGTATATGGTTTAGGAGAGAGATTTGGAGCATTCAATAGGGTTGGCCAGTCTATTGAGCTTTGGAATGCAGACGGAGGAACTTCGAGCGATCAAGCTTACAAAGTTAGTTGTGTCTCATTTGAGTTTGTGAGTAATACTAACGAGACGTCAGAATGTACCATTTTGGATGAGTTCTCGGGGATATGGTGTGTTCATCGATACACCTGATAAGGTGGACCTTGAAATTGGAAGCGAGAGATGCTGCAGAGTTCAGACCAGTGTAGAAGGCCAGAGACTAAAGTGGTATGTACCTTGTACTAGATCTTCGATGAGTATCAGATATTGACTGTCGAAGGTACATTATTTATGGACCAACACCAAAAGAGGTTTTGACAAAGTATTCAATCTTGACCGGAAAGCCTGGAAAGGTACCAAGTTGGAGTTTCGGGCTTTGGCTGAGCACTAGTTTTACCACAAATTACGATGAAAAGACTGTGAATTCATTCCTCGAAGGGATGAGTGCACGAGATATTCCAGTAGAAGTATTCCACTTTGATTGTTTTTGGATGAAGGCATTTCATTGGTGTGATTTTGAGTTTGACTCTGAGATGTTTCCAGACCCAAAAGCTCAAATTTCTCGACTCAAAGAATCTGGTAAGCTATGTGCAATTGATACGCGCTAAACACCGCTAACATGTGACAGGACTTGTCAAGAAGGTTTGCGTTTGGGTAAATCCATATCTCGGCCAAGCATCTCCCGTCTTCAAATACGCGGCAAGTAAAGGTTACTTACTCAAACGTAAGAACGGTGATGTGTTCCAGTGGGACCTCTGGCAAACGGGAATGGGAATTATCGATTTCACCAATCCTGAGGCTACAGAGTGGTACGTAGGCTGCTTGAAGGGCCTATTTGATAAGGGGGTGGATTCAATCAAGACAGATTTCGGAGAACGCATCCCATCCAAAGATGTCCAATGGTTTGATTCATCTCTCGATCCAAGAAAGATGCATAATTACTATTCTTTCCTATACAACAAAATTGTCTATGAGGCATTACAAGACCGATATGGAAAGGATGAAGCCGTTCTCTTCGCACGTACTGCTACTGCCGGAACTCAGCGTTTCCCATTGCAATGGGGCGGTGATTGCGAATCAACTCCCGAAGCTATGGCTGAATCGGTTCGAGGAGGCTTGTCGCTAGGACTTTCTGGTTTTGCCTTCTGGTCAGTTGACATTGGTGGCTTTGAGGGCTATCCTCCTCCTTGGATTTACAAACGCTGGGTCGCTTTTGGTCTCCTTTGTTCACACAGTAGACTTCACGGTAGTAATTCTTTCCGTGTACCATGGACAGTGGACGAGGACGACAAATCGGATCAAGGGTGCTCCAAGGTTCTGTCAAAGTGGACGACATTGAAAGCAAGACTCATGCCGTATATTTTCTCGCAAGCTCAAGAAGCTGTCGAGCTGGGTGTACCCCTTTCACTTCGAGCTATGTGCTTAGAATTCCCAGATGACCCAACTTCATGGTATCTCTACCGACAATTTATGTTTGGAGGTAGTTTACTCGTAGTCCCAATCTTTGATGAATCCGGGGATGTTGAGTTTTATTTACCAAAGGGTAAATGGACGAACTTTTTCACCAACGAAGTGAAGAGTGGACCTGGGTGGTTCAAAGAAAACCATGCGTTCGACACCCTTCCCTTGTACGTCCGGGAAAATACAGTACTTGTGCTAGGAAAATCAGAGCAAACTAAGACTGTGTATGATTATGCCCAAGATGTTGAGGTTCGTCTATACAACACTACCAAGGGGGCTAAGGCCAGGCTAGTAAATTCTGAGGGGACCGACATTGGTACCCTTGAGGTTGACGATGAAGGACAACTGAAAGATCAGAAGCTTTTGACAGGATCATGGGAGGTGTCAAAGATCTAGAATTGCCATACAATTCAGATATTGTGACTACTCGTAATGAACGGACGATTATTTTATGAATAAGCGATGTGTATTTGTGCCCAATAGACTTAGATATCATAGACATAGAAAGAACTTATCAAACCGACCACCAGTGGGTGTACGGATTACAAAGAATCGACTTCTAAATAGCTTGTGATATATCAATCTGTATATTTCAGGAATCGTCACAATTGTTTATTATAAATAGAACAATCATAATGTGAAATTTGATATCAAACAATTGAAGAATGAATCTGTTAAAAAAACTGAAAATTGAGAAGTGTCCCGTCAATCCATGCACCATCTGGTGGACCAGAAGTGCCGTTCAGAAGACGGCATGAGTTCATTAACCTCGATTACTTTGAGATATGCGCAGATTAATCAACCAACCATACAGATTTGGTGTTCAGGACAGACATTGGACATGGCGGAGGTCTTTCCCCAACTAGAGCGATTATGAGCGTATCGACCCACTGGCTGATGTTGACTCCCTGGGTTATATATTATTGTGGATCTGAGTCCATGCTTGACTAGCAACGAATCCACTTTCTGTATGCAGAGAGGACGTCAGTTCTTTTGAAGGATAAACGTCCGCGTGTACTTTTGTCGTCTGTATCTTCCTAGGAAAGATTTGCGACGTACTCGGGGGGTGATAGACATATGGGGAAGGTATTGAAAGTTAAACACAAAATAAAGTGTGCTGCACCGAAATGTGGATGAATTATTTTTGAAATTGAACTTCAGATTTCGGTGCCTCTGATTTTTTCAAGTCGAATTGATATCACGTGATTTAGAGGATTT
Source organism: Botryotinia narcissicola (assembly GCA_004786225.1). Taxonomy (NCBI): domain Eukaryota; kingdom Fungi; phylum Ascomycota; class Leotiomycetes; order Helotiales; family Sclerotiniaceae; genus Botryotinia; species Botryotinia narcissicola. The sequence continues at coordinate 11,000 of PQXJ01000289.1, read as the reverse complement.
CTATACACACACCCCGATGCCCCAGTACCCCAACTCGAGCCCCCAGCGAGCCAATTTTTAATTTCCGGTGTAGAATATTATTCTCACACCCCTCTACATTGACGGAATCTCCTGTGCAAATCTTTCCATCCAATAAAAAGACCGATATTTCGATTTTAGATAGACAAAAATATCAACCAAGCTCAAGATAATAATTTTCCAAAGGCTTTTCCAATGTTTCTCATCAAATTCTTAATTCGAAGTAGTGATTACCAGGTTTGATGTAGGATATCAAAGGGAGAGCAATCTTTAGTTTTTAGCTCCGGGAGAAGTCCCTAGTGCCCCCTTACTCCGCTAGTAAAAAGCTTTTCGGTTAGCATTTGTGCGTAGCGTGAAAAAAGCTTACTCGAATAATGCAGGAGCCAAGGATTACTTTCTTCATTTCCACCAAAGGATTTCAGGCAAAATTATCAATACATCATGTCATCCTATTGGACACCGTTTTGCAGTTTGATACCAGATCTCTTGTTATGTTTTCCCATCTTCCTTTTTCCCGTCTCCGATTTCTTCATCGGCGCATCCTCTGATCAACATTGAGACGTTCTTGTACAACCACACCAACCATATCATAAATATAGACATAGATGGGTTGATGACCCTACTGAATGCGTGGAGTTTTTTTCATAACAACTGTACAGCCACAAGTAATGGGCCGCGTTTGTTGGGCCGTCTCTGGTCAATCCCCTTAATTTTCTGTCCTGTCGTCGTCATTTAGTTACATTCACCCCTTCTGAAGCATAATTGATATATGATCGATGGCTATTCATATCAATATATAACTACCTTAAGACCGAGTGGTTACCATACTGTCGGTACTTCTTGTGAGGCCAGACTCCATTACGAACAGCTCTTCTACTAGGATATTTATACTACCACCTAACTCTATTGGTGAAAATTGCCAGGTGAATCCTGTGATACCCGCCTTGGTGTCATTGATTCATATCTAGATTCAAAACTGTTGGTGGCTTAGTGATTATTCAGGGATGCCACGAAATTTTCATGCGTAAGATAAAGTGGTTAGCTGCACATGTCCAAATCTGTTAGCCTCCCCTCAAGGGTATCATTGGACTCACCATTTCAAGGGAGGGGTCTCTGGGACCAATACGGCTTCAATTCAACAACCTTTAGAAAAACTTAATTTGGCTCCTGTACGGATTTCTAACTTACCCTGGACTTTTTCCCGAGCAAAAATACCCTTGATACCTGCATCGACGTAAAGTAACATAGCACAGAGAAGGAAATTCTAAATTTTACTTCATAATTCTATATTTACACCTGTTTAATCGACATTCAATCACTCGCCGCAGCTTCCCATACTGAGCCACAGGTCGAATTTAAATACACACGAGTGTCCAGGACCCTTTCTTCCGTTACTTTTGTTTTTACAAAGTTCCTTCTTTCAATTTTCTCTTCCTTCATTTTCCCGTCAGTACATAATACTTTTTTGCTTATCATGGAGTCCGACGGACATGCAAGAACTGGCAGCACCAGTGATGAGGAAAAGGTGTTTTCTTCTGCGGCAATTCACTCTAATCTCCCGGCGGACCCTGATGCGCACCTTTCAGACGCAGAGCGCAAGGCCATCGACCGAAAACTTGTCTGGAAATTGGACTTATATTTGATTCCCTGGGTACGTTTGCAACCATGATTTCTCTTATCAATTTGAATACTAATTCTAAAATAGCTTTGTATCCTTTACCTCCTTGCTTTCTTGGACAGAACAAACATTGGAAATGCGAAGATCGATGGCCTCCAAAAAGACTTGCACAAGATGTCAACTGGACGATACAATGCAACTCTTTCGATATTCTTCGTTTCGTACTCGATCTTCGAACCGTTGACCAACGTTCTTTTGAAACGTCTTCGCCCATCTATTTTCATCCCGATCATCATGTATGTCGACCTTCCCCAACGATATTCGCTATCTAATTTGCTCTAGGACTATCTGGGGTGTTGCTATGTTGTCAATGGGATATGTTAAGAATTGTTCTGGTATGTAAAAGTCTCATACTTCTTGGAGTCTTTGTCCGATGAGACTAACATTGTGATTTTCAAAGGTCTTATGGCAGCTAGTTGGTTTTTGGGTATGGCTGAAGCTGGTCTATACCCTGGTGTAAACTACTTTCTCTCATGCTGGTTTAAGCGTGATGAATTTGGTGTTCGCGCAGTACGTTCTCATTCAATTCTTACCTGCTTTTCCTCGGCTAACGGTTTAGGCTATCTTCTTCTCTGCCGCCGCGTTTTCCGGATCTTTTGGAGGACTACTTGCTGCGGCTATTACCAACCTAGATGGACTAGGAGGACGACCAGGCTGGGCATGGATCTTCATCATTGAGGGTGTCATTACTGTTGGATTCGGTCTTTTGTCATTTTTCTTCGTTCATGACTTCCCCGATACCGCTACCTTTCTTTCAGAGCAAGATCGTGCTCGAGTTATTCGCAGACTCAAGATGGACAAGCAATCAAGTGCTGAACATGAAGAATTCAAAATGGAGTACTTTTGGGCTGCCGTGAAAGATTACAAGATGTGGTTGGGAATGTAAGTTTTCGAAAATTCTATGATCCCAACTTGTTCAGTTTGCTGACAAAACACAGGATAACGTATATGGGTGCCGATATGCCATTGTATGCGTTCTCACTCTTCCTACCAACTATTGTAAGTTCAATTCATTCACCATTATCTTCATTGTTACCGCCGCCGCCTCATTTTGAGGTTATTTCTTCATGTTAAAGACTCGGAACGCAAGCCTCTATAAACATCCGTGCAGGGCCTTTATATGGCCCAAGTGTCTTCAGGACGTTCGAATTTCAATCACAGTAGTTTGCTGTACGGGTTTCTTTGCTCTGTAGAAAGAAGGACAAGTAGACTAAAAATGGCCTCCACCTCTTCCCCCAATGCAACCTCTATCTGTTTTTACTTCATCCCATACTCTCTACTCTTCACTCCCCTCTTAGACAATACAAACTCTCAGTCTCGTCGTTTATTTTCAAACTTTGCATCTGATAGATTATACTGACTTTCCAATTTAGGTTGCCGAGATGGGATATAAAACTACTCGCGCACAATTACTTTCAGTTCCCCCTTACGCCTGCGCTGCAGTCCTTACAATCGTTGTTGGTTTCGCTGCCGACCGTACCAAGCGTCGTGGAATCTTCAACATTTGCACCTCTCTCATAGGCGTTCTTGGATTTGGCCTGCTACTTGGATCACAAAACCCCCACATTAAGTACGCAGGTACATTCTTGGGTGCTCTTGGTATCTACCCTTGTATCGCAAATACTATTTCATGGGTTAGCAACAATACTGAAGGTGTTTACAAGCGTGGTATCGTTCTCGGGTTCGTCATTGGATGGGGAAATCTCAATGGTATTGTTAGCAGTAACATTTACTTCAAGGGACCAAAATTCACAGTAGGCCATGCGACTGTCATGGCTTACATGATTGTCTGTCTATTTGGTGGTAGTGTTGCAATGTATCTACTGTTACGCAGAGAGAACGCAGCTAGATTGGCCGGAAAGAGAGACCACTTGGTCGCAGGAATGACGGAGAAGGAAACCGAGAAGCTGGGTGACAATCGTCCTGACTTCTTGTACACCCTTTAAAAAATTGATACCTGGACGGATGCTGATACTATGGGGAGGATATTAAAAGGCCGATTTCTTATTAGTTTCTGTGTAATTTTTACTCTGTCCTTTCATTCTGCTGGGAGCGAAGCCCTTAGATTTAACTTTATTTTGCACCGTTAATACTATCTATACACGGTTACGCAAGTCAACGTTAAGTGACATATGCAAACTGCTAGTCAAGAAGCTTCCACTCTCTTCTACTGGAATATTTGGCCCGTTAACTTGGCCATCAATCAAATACCATTGTCACTCGCACCCACTCAGCTGTCAAAGTACAAATAATCAAGGGACATTCTGATTAGCCTAATCTTGTAAAACCATATCCGACAGGACCAACATGCAAGCAAGCTTTTTCCAGCCGAGTACTGTGTGGATCCATTACACCGCGTCTGACCTGTAACACTACATCCATGTTAGGTGCATTAGCTCTATTCCTGCCTGTCCAAACTAATTCCAACGCTAGTGATTCTCGCTCAGCACTTACCATAAGAGGTAGCAATACCACCCCCAAGCTCAAGGCGTCAATCCTTGATGTGCTACCCCAGATATTCGTATCCCCGCGAAAGATTCTTTTCGGTATTATGTTTAAAAGAGTGCTTTCCTAGGCTAGGAGATTATCCATTTTTAATATATTTTGAGCAGACAAGCATTTGCGAAACATTTGCGGGTAGTGTACGATTATTAGTGGGGATATTCGGGGGAGCCTAGTTGTTCTCGAACACATCACAGGCGAGGCGGATCTGTACTGATGCGTTTTTTCATTCCCATGGCTTTTCACATGAAGTGATTTAATCGCTCAGCATCTACGTAACGAACAATGTGATTCTTCCAGAAATTCTGAGAGATTAGATTGAGATTAGGAGGGGTGGGGGCGTGTGTTGCCCCGTGGTCCATAGGACATGTTTGAAGTAACCTTACTCCAGCCTCATTCGCTGACCACGCAGGATTACTTACTGGTTCCTCTTACCACTACATATGTCGCAAGTAGTGTACATTCCATTCAGGCTTTAACATTCGCCCGGAAGCAATTTTTGTGGCGTTCTCTTACCATCAAGCGCGGGATAATAGAGACAGAAAACAGCAAGTCAGGGTAGAAGTACAGGTGCGAAGAGGTTTATTCGTTAAGTCACTGATTAGATTACCTTTCATCTATTCTATTCGTCTTTCTCAATCATTCCTTCAATAGGTCAGCATCTCCGCTGCACCAACCATGCATTATCATACGCAATTAGCTATATCCACGTCTCTTTTTGTTTCCTGTATGTATTCCAATCCTCTAGGTTTCTCTTTCGAAGTGCTCCAATATTGATTGTTTCCTCTTTCGTCCGCTCACATCCCATTACCTGACGCGATCTTGTACTCTCGTACTCTCCTTATGATTACCTTGCTGACATACATAGATAGATGAGGAAATCTCCATATTTTCCTTCTCCAAGCTTTCTTTTTTCCCTTCCTGTCCACAAGAACTCTAGTTTCTCCGCATCCGCTAGCTAGTCCTCATCATGGGCCAACTATCCCAAAGGGAGATTGATATCTTAATCATCATCGAGCGTACCACGGCATCGATATCGGTGTTGGGAACACTTGCTCTGTTTGCTACATTCATCTTTTTCAAATCGTTCAGAACGTTGTCAAATACAATCATCTTTTACGCATCTTTTGCAAATCTATTTGCCAACGTTGCTGCGCTTATTGGAGGTTTTGCGCTTTCACAAGTTAATTCGCCACTATGTCAATTTCAAGGTTTCTTGTTGGAGATGTATGAAATTTCTCCTAGTTTTTTTATTTTACCGTCACTGACGAAGCAAAAGGTTTATGCAAAGCGATCCGTGGTGGAGTTTGGCAATGGCTACAAATGTCTACCTTGTCTTCTTCTACCGATTTGATGCCGCTCAACTGAAGAAATTATACCCTTATTATGCATTGATATGCTATGGTCTCCCTTTCATTCCAGCGATGGTCTGTCTGTTTGTCAAAAACAATGAGAAAGGAAAAATCTATGGAAACGCAACAGTATGGAAGTTTTTCGTTCTTCAAATGCTCTATATCTCTTCAAACAACGAACTTACGAAATACAGCTTTGGTGTTGGATTGACGGTCCGTGGGTACCTCTTCGTATCTACAGCTACTACGCACCAATTTGGATTACCATCCTCGGCGCACTATGTATCTACGTGCGGGTTGGGATTGAGATTTTCCGCGCCCGCAACCAACTCAATGGAGTATCCCACCGAACCGATCCATCACTACATACCGACGCCGGAGGCAAATCACCACTTCCTCTTCACGACAGCATAACCAACGCATCGGAAGCCACAAACAAGGACTACGAAAGTGAACACGAACAACCCATTTTCACCGGAACCCGCACCACCGAAATCGAAGTGACGCACGGCTCGTGGGAAAATGGAACGGCCCTCAGTACAAACACTACTCCGCGATATCCTCGCGCTTCAGATGTGAATCCTCTCCGGACTCCGGCCAAAGATCCAGAAAGCAATTACCGAGTCACCATCTCCGCCGTGCCGAATACAACTACATCGAGTGGGCGAGGCGGAGCTCGGAGAAATGCAAGTAGTTTGGATAAGATCAAATGGGTCTACACGAAAGTCGCAATGCTGTTCTGCATTTCCATATTGATAACTTGGGTTCCCGCTTCGGTGAACCGAGTATACGGGTTGAGATTTCCGGATAAACCATCATTTGTGTTGAACATCGGGTCTGCCATTGTTCTTCCTTTGCAAGGATTTGTAGGTCTCTCCTGTTTCGCCGAAATTGAAGAGATCTGAGTAACTGACATAAAATAGTGGAACACCGTTATCTACTTCACCACTTCTCTAGGAATTTGTCGCAGCGTCTGGGCCGATTTTCGCGGTCCCTCCAAACAACATAGAAAAACTGAAGGATTCCGTATGATGGATCGCCCTATGACTGGTATCCATCGAGGAGGGACGAAGGAAACGGAAAGTATGGTGGAATTAAGCACTAGCCGATCACGAACGAATCGAAGTTTAAGGAGTGCGGAAGTTGATAGTATCTGAGTCAAAATGGAAGAGGAGGAGTTAATGAAATCTGGTTGTATGACCGTGCGATGTACATTTATGTGTAAATATTTAATTTGGTGGGATGGAGCGATGATGGATTTATGAGGAAAATTTTGAAAAGGAATTGGAGATAGTATTGTTCTATTCGGATTACACAGGAAGCTCTGAGTTCTCTACGGACAGGACATGGAGAGATCAACGGGATGTGTATAAAAAACTGGCTACGGAAAGGAAAAGCTCTATCTATCTATTTGAAACTTATACTGTACACCTTATCTTGTACAGCATCATAATCAATATCAAGGAAATCAAGCAACCTCACAGTACAAACCTAGATGAATTTCAAACAACTCAAAGCATGTAGAAATAAGCATTTATTGTCTCACAGTTCATAAACAAACACTCCCACAAATTTTGGCGCCCAGTCGTCAACAGAGCCATTGTACACTCCACGATCGCGGCGGCGATTCGCACCACATTGATCTATCCATCCATCCATCCATCCAATTAGTTCCTATCAACACCATCCATCACCCATAACAATATAATGTCGGTAATGCAGCACCCATGCCATATAATTACTTTTCAAGACCGTTATAAAGCGCGCGGCGCATCCGCGAACACAGCCTCGAGGCTTGAGCTGAGACACCAACAGTTTGTTTCCCGTTTTGTTGGCAATGTCTCTGGTAGAATTAATGTTTCATGTTATTTCTCTAAACGAAATGCATCTCCTTTAACCCACGCAGCGTACCTTACACGAGATACTTCTGTTCCTGAAAATAGGGCATGTGTGGACTGTTTAGACAGCTTACTGAATGAGTTGTGCTCCTAGCTAGCGCGCCACTTGGAATTTGGCAATATAGGATTTTGCGCGGATTCGTATGTTGTTGATTTATCCTTTCCGTGGAAAGTTCTGGTTCCTGGCTCTTGTGATGAGTAGTTTGTCAAAACTTTTGAGTCTAGGTCTGTCTATCGTAGATTGAGGTAGGTCTAGATATCGATATGCTACAAGAGTTTCCCTGCTCTCCCCAGTCTAGACAAATTTATTTCCCAGCCCCTATAGATTGATAATTTTCATCTCGTTGCTAAATTATCTCATACCAAACATCACACCATATATTACATCGACCAGACTTGAATATTAAACTCCCCAGGATCCACGCTAACGGATTCATGGGGTCTAACTCCCGCAGCCCTCTACTCATTACTCCGAGTTTTCGCTTACGGACTTGACCCCAAAATAAGTTGATTTTGCGGGTCCGGGTCTTGTATCTTACGTATCTACGTTCAGGTTGTATTGTTCGCGAGTTGGGCTTTTTCCCAGGTACGTATGACAATAAAAATAAATAAATGTCTGAGCCATTATTTTTTCCTGATTTCAAGGGTAAAAATGGTCCAGCTGGGGGATCGGAATATCTTCTTGGGCGTGAATCTCAAAATGAAAGGAGAAAATGTGCGTACCACAAAATGACATCGTTACGGCCGTTGTTGTACTCGTATGGTTTTGATTGACATCTGGTTTCTTCATGTGCATCTATCTGATAAGTAACGGTATTCAGGGTTTCAGCTCCGTGCGACTACAGATGCACTCTATGCTTCCAGAAGACTTCTACCTAGCGATTTGATCAGATGGATACCATTGCAGTGTTACAATACACCTAACGAGTATTGAAAATCTCAGCCATTTTGATACTCTTGAATGAATAGCAAGGAAAATTCAGCTTAGCATCTGGTATTGACTCGAGATGATGTGGTAGTCTTCGTCTAGCGTACAGTTGTCAGCTTACCTGTCCGAAACTGTGCATAGAACTGGGGTATACTATTTGACGAAAGACAATATGTTTATTCAGGGTGGATGATCCGCCTCCCGTCGGGTACCTAGTGGATATTTTGGGTGTAGATCCAGTGTTAAGTAGTCTCGAAGTACCGGTACTAGTCACGCTGTTAGCTTCAGGAGCTGCTGAAAGGCTAGGCAGTAGAGTCTCAATGATGCGACGGTACTGTATTTTGCGCAATAGTCACGCAATAATGCTACTGTAACTTTGCAACAAATAGATATTGGAATGTTGTGTATTGTATTCGAAGATAAAGAAACATACCCAGGCTAATCTTTGGTCCATATATCATTGTTGCGAAATAAGTCAAACATTGCATATCTCCACATGTTGTACAGAGTAGTCGAATACTGACGACCCCCTATTTCTTTTTATCAAACCTTACCATAGCACACACTGACTACCAAGGCCCGGTCCGCAACTTACTTTAGGGTTCATAGAGTAAGTAGTGTAGTATACCGTGCCGTTTCTCAGCAATTAGCGTCTTCAGTGGAGTCCACAACGCGGGGAAGAATCCACTTACAGATCCGACAGCACTCTCTCCACTTAAACGATCAGGAAATTCGCCGATCAAAGTAACAATATAAAGTTCTCGTAATATTGAACCATTTCTTTCCTTTCCTCACTTCAAACTTTTGAAAAGATACATACCTCCATCTATTCATATACACGAACAAACACTTTGTAGTCAAAACAACCGTAATCCCCTCAACCTTCCGTGCCGTACTCATACATCGCAGTGTTTTGTCCTTCCAAAATCCCCGAATCTATAGTATGAGTGCAACCCAACATTCAATGCAACACCATCCAATTCCAAACCACCATGATATTTCCCGATCACAACTATTGTTCCTATTACCACCCTCCTCCCCAGCAGGTCCGTATTCGTGCATACAGGCTTTACCATGCATTTACGGATACATAGACACGCCTACGAATATCCCATGATTGGCCCACAAGGCCTCTCCAAAAAACACAGGATTGATATTACATAACATACACGCATACATATATATGCGATGCTATTATTTCACTCCAAGTCTATCGTACCTTCCTAAATATCTAGACGAGCTGGAGCTAGATACAAACACGCAAGCAACTTCGACTAATCCTTCTACGAACCATACCTTTGTTTAGTGTTCATGAATCAAGAATATACTGCGTGCATACGAGTGTATAAGGATACGACTAGGATGCGACGGGGGTGAAGGTGAAGAGATAAAAAGTGTGGGTGGTATATCTTGTACAAACTAGAATTTCTCGATAGGAGGAAAAGTAGGAGGAAAAGAAGGGGAAGAAAATATAATATACCTAGTATCTACGCCGCAGTAGAGCGTATGACCATGCGTAATCCTTATGTAAATTTTGGAGGGACATGGATATTTACCTATCTAGGAAGTAGTATTCCGAATCGATGAATAATATTATCGTATATTTTCACTGGATGGATAAACTCTCTATCTATTGGAGAAGCGAGCGAGCGAGCGATGCGTGAAGTGACATGTGCGTGTTTATGAATCAATGTCAATGGTTTGATAGAGGAACTGGAGGTGTGGATGTATGAACTGATAGGTGATGGGTTGGGCATGGAAATGATTGTCCGGTTTGATAAGATAATCGCGTCTCACAGATCTGATTTTTTGAATTCATGGCGAGAAGTTCTCCTCGTTGTTTATTATACACTAGACATACTATTTCCGTAGCTCTTGTTCTGTCACAAGCAAAATCAAACTTATCGCATTGCATCTTATCTTATCTCACCTCAGCTCATCCCATACCACCAATATGCTTCTCACAACTCAGTACTCATCTCACTTCACATTTGTAACAAAAGTACTTCTCCACACACACCTAACCATATACATATACTCATACATATACACATACATATACACATACATATACACAAATACATATCATATCATGCCATCCACTATGCATTTGCATATGACCTTCCTATCATTCCCACCCTTTCCACCCTTTCCTTCACGCAAACCCTATTTCTAATCCAAGATCTACAACGGAAATCTTTACTTTCCCATCCATCTATCTATCCATCCATATACAATACAACTCCACCCATCTACAGCCCAGCCCATCACATTTCATTCCATCTCAGAATTCTCTTTTCATTTCCATATCCTTTTCCTCCTTTCCCGCCTTCCCCTCATTCTACTCTCCTAAATAAACTCCCTCCCTCCATTTAACCCCTTTCCATTCTCATCCCATATTATCTATCTATTTACCAATGCATCAATCCATTCTCGCATCCTCCTCCTCCCAGAAACTTCCGACCTCTAACCTAACCTCTTATCCCCTCTCCCTCTTTTATCTCAATTCCCAATCGCCAATCCCCAACCTCACCCCATTGCAAATATCTATCACCGTTTCTTCTTTGCGTCGTTTCAAGGCATTGCAGCACCCCGAGATTTTCTCATATCTTCATCCGCATCGC